>JAPMOB010228304.1:0-17061 GCA_029875015.1 Lepomis gibbosus
GTGTATATATGCATTTTGTTTGTAAGCACATAGTGAGTAAGACCACTCACGGGGCACGGGAATCGACAGGCGTGTTTAATTGTTTGTGACACGTGAAATGTGGAACAATAATGTGTGACTACTGGGCCCTGGAGATTACAATCTGTTCGGCCGCTTAAAGGATTGTCGGAGAGATGCATTACCACATCTTTCACTCCTTTTCTGCCCCTCTGAGCCATAAACCAATCATGAACATTTAGCCAGCAGTGATTACTCCTCTGTTCACCTCCTCGCCCTGTTCGTGATCCTGTGGAGCTGCTGGTGGAAAAACCTCCCAGGCTTCGTCAATGAATCCTCTAATGTGTGTGTGTGTGCTTGCAGCCCTGATTCTCTCCAAATCTCTGCAGCACCACCTGATTTGACTTGGTAATAGGGCATTGATGAGTCTTGGGGGAGATCGTAAAAGGAGCTCAAAACTGTATAGGAAAAGCCCTCTACTGTGAGGCAGCAGTAAAGACAGCGTCAGGTTTCTCAATAGCAATTGACAAAAGAGGGGAATGAAAGAGGGTAAAAATTGAGGACTGTAGAGATATAGCTGTCATCTGTTGATGCCTACGGCTGCCTGCTATTCCTACAGGGCGAGAAAGAAGTATAGAGGTTGAGATAGGCTTCAGCACGCAGGCTTCAACTCGATTTGTGATTTTACTCCACTGTACTGAAAAGGCTGCTTTTCTCCCCAGGACAGCAGATTATTTACATCTTTAGCAGAGCTCATTGCTCACAGAATATTGAGTTCAGTGTGGAGGGCATAAAAGGTAGCCAAGCTAGGAGTAGTCGGGGAGATAAAAAGCAGGATTGCTTAAGCACTCTGTGTTATTAGAAGCACATTTCTACTGCTGTAGATGTAGCCACTAGCATAATAATTCATCTTGCCTAGTTTTTTTATCGCTCAGTGCATGCCCACGCTCATGCACACACACTCACACACACAGACACACAAACACACACACATGCCCACGCCACACAGTAACTGCTCACAAAACACAAATTCCCCTCGCCGGCGAAGGGTAGGTCCCCTCTAATATTAAACAAGCGATTCAAAGATGAAATGCTCATCATTCTGCCGTCTCACCATGGCCATCCAACGGATGAGTACTGCTGCTAACAAAAAGCAAGGGGGCTGCTTGCACCCAGCTCCCTCACAGGGGCATCTTGTCTGTGTTATCACTCCAGCTAGTGCTGCAATTAATATTAATGTGCTTTAAAGCACGCTCCAGCAGCCCTTCTTCCCTCTCTCTCTTGCTGTGTGTGTGTGTGTGTGTGTGTGTGTGTGTTTGGTACTCAGGAGGAAGAGAGCAATAAAGCCAGCGGGGGATAAGAATCTAGGCAGGATATGACAGTCCTCATGTCAGCTGTCTTAGAGCTGGAGGGATATGTGGATAAAGACAAGGGATGAAACTGAATCCCAGCCAGACAGACAGGCAGGTAGTACAGCATGTAGGTAGAGGCTCCCAGCATCCACAGCGGCTGGGCTGGGGGGCTGTGCGCAGCTTGTTTATTTAGTCATGTTGTAATAATGCTTGACCTTTTCTTTCAAGTCCACGGCCTGACCTTTAGCATCTTACACACTGATTTACAGAGGAGTGTGTGTGTGTGTGTGTGTGTGTGTGTGTGTGTGTGTGCACATGCAGAGAGGGAAATGAGCGCCTCCTTTGCAGGGAGCTTCATGGTCTGCCAACTCCAGGAGTGGATTGTTCCAAATTAGTATGCATTAGGTGGTTAGTGCAAAGCATTTAATTATGCGAGATGGCACTAAACTGTCTATGTTATGATTAGCCCAACACGTTACAACCTTAATTTCTTCATTTTTTTCTCCCCCTTCTGTTTCCATGGGTGAGGAGGAGATACAGAGTGAGGGAGGGGTGAGAAAGAGGACAATCTGGGGGTTGCTTTAGATATGCTCCCATATTCCCATGAGATGTTACAAGTATCCGCAGTATCTCTACAGCCAACATTTTCTCCCTAGAAGGATTTTGATATTTTCTTGTCTTTGTCTCCCCCTCTGTCATTTTCCCTCTGCGAGCCCCGAAGATACTTTTGTCAGACGATATTGAATCAAGTCGTCTCCTTTTCTGTGCGTCTGTGCACATCCCAGCTCTCTCTCTGTTTTCCCTGAGCCGCTTTTCATGTTAGGCAAGGCTTTTTTAATCTCGGGCAGCAGGCAGCGGTGGTGGAAGCAGCCTGGGCAGAGTCAGAGCAAAGCCAGGCAGCCATCCAGCCAGGCAGTCAGCCGCTGCAGTGGAGCCCCAGCAGCTCCCCGGAGGAGCCCATTATACAGGAGAGATATCAAACCATGAATCATTTACGCCAGTCCTCCCCTCCCCTGCCTTCCCCTACCCTCGCACGCAGCCTTGACGCCCGGCCGGCCGGCTGCCTGCTTGCCGCTGTCTGCATCTTTAATGAAAGATTATTGCATTTCATAAACATGGGCTACCCAGCTATAGTAATTAAAGTATTATTGATCCTCTTCATGTTGGCCCCAAGGTGGACAAAAATGTTGTTTTTTTACCCTCCTCTTCACACATCTTTTTTTTGTCACTGGGCTGGATAGAAAAAGTCCATCTAGGAACAGCAGACGGTGATTTATTTAGACTAATGTGTGATTTCTTCCCCCTTCTGTTTAGGCATTTCAAGAATAGCCGGTATTCAGGGAGGAGGGTGATAATACAACAGGGTGTTTTTCTCTGGAGGGTGGGTTGTTCTAATTGTGCTGTGTTGGAGTGTTTCCCTATGTTTGGTGTTTTGCATAAAAGGTGTAGGGCAACAGGGGTTAATATGCGGAAAAAGAGTGATTTAGGTCAGTGGTCGTGTGTGCATCTGTTCACTCTGAAAAGCTGGCGCTTTAGGAGGCTGTGTGGCGTTGAATAAAGGAGACTGTGAGAGACAAGTGAGGAGAGAGCTGGCTCTTTCAAATGGAAAAAAAAACAAAAGGAAAACCTGACTTGACTGTGATTTGTTCTCTCAACGACAGGCACCATGTTACAAGCAGCCGTTTGATATAAACCTAATCACTTTCACCTCTTTATTGAAGATCAAGACAGTTAAAGCCTCTGCAAATAAGTGCACGTCTCCCTGCCTTCCTCCATCTGTTTATCGCTTCCTCAGCTCTCCCTGCTGTCATTTCTCCTGGTCATTTTTCTTTCTCTCTCCTCACTTTCACTGCGCTTCTCTCTCTCTCTCTCTCTCTCTCTCTCCCTCTCTCTCATTATCTCTCACCTTGTTTCCTCATCCGCCCTCTCCCCCTTTTTCAATCAGGAGAGCACTTTAGTTTCTGTGTAAATATCACAATCACTGATGAGGAAAAAGTGCTTGCATCTCCACAAGGGGATTAGAGGAGCCATTTTGTGTATCATTTATTAATGTGTCTATCTCTTTTTTTTTTCTCTCCCCATGAGCAGTATGGATTTGTTTCCTGTCATGAAGGCAAACATATAAAACTATTTGCAACATGCAGGGTTTTACCTACATGGTTGTTTAGCAGTTTTCTCAGTTTAGCAGTAAAGTTTCCTCGTAGTAATGATTGTCTACACAGTATATTTCTTTTCTGTGAGGATTTTTCAGAGATTTACGTTTTGATTGGATATTTGTTAAACCTAATTATTTTTATTCACAGCTGTTGTGTTTCTTTACAAAAAGAAGTGCTCATCACATCATCATAAAACAATAATGTGATGTATGATGTGATCCACCTCAGCAAAAGTCTGAGATGGCTAGCCTTTTCTCCCTGGCCCTATGGCTTATCCCTTTTTGTTGGTGAGCCACATGGCTCTCTACAGGGCTTAGTCTAATCAGTGCTAAATATTCAGCGGTAGCCCATAGCCTAATCAGCCAGAGCATAATCATTGTCAACCAATTGCATTCCTCTTGACCTCCCAGATGGAGGTAAACTGCACAGCCTCTCCATAGCGCCGCCTCAATTACTGCAGCAGTAATGGTGATAAAGAAGACCACAGGCTCAAATGAAAATGGCTGATTGATGTGGACACACATGGCTTATAATTGGATTATAAGGAAGGACGGTAATGGTGTTAGGGGCACAGTGTTGGAGCAGGATTCAAAACACTGACCAGGTATTTAGTGATTTTCCCCCTCCTGCCTCCTCGTCTAATGCAGTTGCGCATCATAACAGGATCCTAGGATGTTTTCTTGGCACATAAAGCACAACCCTCTTGTCCCACCCCGGCTGCAGTGTCAAGGGTGTGTGTGTGTGTGTCTGAGACTGTGTATAAGTAAAATGCTTACGTGAGCTGCCAGTGACTAGCTCTCTTATGCTGGTGACAGCTGTGGGGTCAGAACAAAAAGCTGTCTATTTCCAAAGCAGCAGCCCTCCTGTCCAACACACACACACACACACGCACACGCACAGAATGAGTCAGGGGGAGAATTTGGTGATTTTGGGATATGTCTTTCCTACAGTGCTGAACAAAGCTGCCACTATAGGTTATTTTCATTATTGATTAATCTCATTATGTTTTCCTAAGTTAGTCTCTAACCTTTCCTTCACACAGCTCTACGTAATGTCTCAATATTTTTCTGTCTGACCAACATTAAAAGGTATTCAGTTTACAATGTAACAGAGAAAAGAAGCAAATCCTCACATTTTAGAAGCTGTGACTGAGAAATGTTGAGTATTTTTTATTTAATTAGTGAATCACATGATTCACATGTTATAAAAGAGTGACTAATGTCTATTAACTAATTGATTCATAAACAGAAGGAGAAGCTGGTCATTTGTGTTGCTGAGGGGAGGTTCAGTCAGACTACTCCTCATTTATTTCTGTTTATCCTGAGAGGGATGTAATTAATTGACCCTGGCAGCTCAGAGGCACTGTGGTCGAGTCCAGGAGCAGGTGCCGACTGTGCTGCCCACCGTCTCTTACACTAGCCCTCATATCTCTGCCGAGTACCCAGGGCTCCCCGCTGACCGATTGGCTCTTGGTAAGTGCAGTGATGCTGGATGCTTGAGCTTGCGTGAGCGGCATAATACCAGCTAATGCCTGAAGGAGTGCTCTCCCCATTTCTATCTCGCCTCTCCCCTCAGCTGCTGCTTAGCCAAGCCTGGCCAGTGCGGAGCAGAGATGAGTGCCTCCTTTTCTTCTCTCCCTCTGCTCTGCCTGGCAGTTTATTAAAGGGAATACTAGCTTTTTCCTTGCGCCCGGGTGTTTGATTTCGACAGCAGCCGAAGCTGTCATGGCAGATAAAAGGCAGCGGGCCCTAGAATTACGGTGCACACAGCATCTGTATTTACTGCGTCATTCTCCCTCCCTCTGACAAGGAAGGAGGAGAAGAGGAGGAGAAAATGGAGGACAGGCTGCTGCATTCATGTGTCTTTACATTGACATGTCTCATCAGGGAGAGAGGTGGACAGACACTCTACAGTGAAGCCATCAATCAGCCCTTTTCAATACGCCTGTCCAGCACACTGTAATACTCACACATAAAGACTGACAAAGGAAGGCATTATTGCTGTTGTGGACACATTTTTATAAACCCCTTTTTCAGTTGGCTTTGTCAGACGGAGTAAAATAGTAGAGTGATTGTGGTGTGCTGGCTAAAAATGTCAAGGAAGCGGTTTTATTTTGTTGACTGAGATAATATGGATTGATTGTTGCTGGTGCTTTTCAAATTAGTAAGTAACAAACATAAATGATTGTATATTTATAAAAAAAAAAAAATATATATATATAATATAAAATTAGTCAGAGGCGCTTTGTTATCATGGTGGGTGTAATTGATTCCTCAGAGCTTTGCTACTTTTATTTAATCAGATAATTGGTTAGTGATTGTTTTTCATTTCAGTTTCTTTAAAAAAAAAAAAAGAAGTGCTTTCTCGCTGAGGCTTGCCTTAAAAAAAACGACTCAACGGTGAGGTCCATTTTCTTGGCAGTACCCTTCATTGAGGCTGTGTGGGTCATGCTAATTTTTTTGTCTGCATCATTTTATTGAGCTTTAATTAACACAACAGGATTCGGCATCCTCCAGTGTCGTCCGCTCAGACAGCTAATACAAACTCATTAGCCTAACTCCCTGTAACTCTCAAAGCAAAATATTATTACGCTGTATTCTGTTTTGGTGGACATTAGAATTGATTATGTTGATGTATTCATCCAAATAATTAAGGTGTTCAGATTGTATCCTGTAGGCCATTTTATTTGTATAGTATTAGAGGTCTAATATAAACCTTTATTTAATACACTACAATACAGTCCTGGTGCTAGTTTGCTTAATCTGCCTCAGCAGCGTTTGAAGCAACCAGCTGTCTGTCTTCTCCATGCGTCTCTATGCTGTAGCCTGTGGTGACAGCAAGACTAATGTATTCATGGTGCCGCCACGGTGAGAGGCATTACTTTACCTTTGCTTAATTGAGGGGAAACTCCCCTGACACCTGCTTAGCACAGCACTAGGCTAGCAGAGCGGCCAAACTCAACCCTAAGAGCGGAGGCCACTGAACCCTGACTGAGAAATAACACAGCCCAAGACCACCCAGGGACTGCCGAGGGGAGAAATGACTTAATAATGTTGATGAGATATTACGCCAAACCCTTCCTCCACTGTCTCCCCCTCTCGTTCTCATTACTTCTTACCTGGGTAGAGAGACATCTCTAACTCAGTGCCTGGAGGTGTATTTAGATGGGGCTGCTAAATATTTCACACCCTAAAGACAGAGAAGTAAAAGAAGTGAGAGAAGAATAAGCAAAACGGGAGCAATGGGGCCCTAAAAAAAAAATCAGTGCATAGGGTTTTGACATGGATTGTGGAGGGAGGTTAGGGAGTGTAGTCAAGGGCAGTCAAGGCAGGCTTGTAATTGGCTGACACCAGAATGTAGCGGTGGATTTGTGTGTCTGAATATGTGTGTGTGTTTGTGTGTATGCAGTCAGACAATATCTGAATACAGGAAGGCCAAATATATCTCTTCAGCCAGACTGCATTGCTTTCAGGGTGTTGATTTGCTGCTATCACCTTACACTTTAGTGAATGTTGATGTCAAGTACTACAGACACAGTATATTGTTTTCTCTGGGCTCCAATACTAACACCCCCCACCACCACCACCACCACCACCACCAATTCCCCACACCCCTACTTCTGCAGCGATACCGGCATAATCATCATCTGAGAGTCGGAATGACAGTTCGACTGAGCTCCTGCCTCATTTTTATTCTTTTTTTTTAATTGTCCCATGCCCCAGGGGCTGCTGGGAGCTAGCTGGGCGGGGCTGAGCATTTTCTCCACGGGGGGTGAGCAGAGGTGGGTGACAGAACAACTCGCAGTGTCAGGTGCAGGTGCGGAGAAAAGAGATGGAGAGTGGGGCTGACAAGCCAACCGTGGGGAGCCAAGTAGTGGGACACCATTCACTCAGATCGGAGAGGAGATTGCTTTATATAAGAGGAAAGCACAGAGGAGGCATCTATCACCCCACTCCAGCACCACAGCATCCATCGATACATATTACCCAGCTATTGTTGGTTGAACTATTAACGGACACCACTGCTCGAAATGCAAGCAAAGAGCACAATGATGTACAGCAATAGATGTTGGCGCTGTAACTGCATAGTAACCTATGCTTTCGTGTTCTGACCAGGTTTTTGTCGTTGCAGGACCTGGACTAATGCTTTCCCTTTTGTCTAGTTTATTCATGGAACTTTCCCTACTGATATCATGTCTGCAGGACAAAAACATCATCCTGAAACTTCACATCATAACAGCAAAAGAAACTAGGAATCGACAGAAAAATAATCAACTGTTAATTGATCAGTTGATTAATTTAAGTTGATTCCCACTTACATTCAACAGCACAGCCCAATTAACACTAATAGATGCCTCCACCACGTTATGTTGCAACATCCGTTTCCTTTGAGTATTCAGCCTCATGGCACGTGCTTCTGGCATGTTGCTACTCTGTTATAGCCTTTGTACAGTAATTTCTGCTGTAACACCGTGCTTTGTGCTATTCATCTTGCAGCTAGAGCTGGACAATATGGCCAAAAATGTTATCTCGATAAAAAGTTTCATATCTTTCGATATCAATAATTATCAAGTAGTAAGTATTAAGTATCAAATTGTTATATCTTTTGAGTTTAAAAGCTGATTTTTGCTCCTCAGTGAAAGTTGAAGAAACCTGGTGGTTACTTGTGGTTTAAAATCTTCTTTATGGTCAGAACATGACAAACAGTGGATCACTTCACATTTCTGAGGGAGAACATTTAAAACATTTATGATAAAATCTTTTTCAACAAATATGCACGAGTAAAATTAAGCAAAAGCTTTTTTTCTCAACAAAATAAACATCTTGGTAAATGTGATTCATGTGAATCAAATCAAACATTTATTGAATATTTATTGAACATTTGTTATATTGTTATTGAAAAACATATTGCAATAATTGTTATTGTTTTATTGTCGAGCCCTACTTGCAGTTAGCTGCTACATAAAAGCTGAGTCAGATGGCAGAGCCTGTTTTATCAGTCTGTTGGATTGCTGCAAAACATTGTCAAAGCTGTGTGATTCATCATTCCACTGAGGTGTACGCATTTCTTAAATGCTGTTGAATAAGTCAATTGGAATGCATGTCTTAATGTGATTATGCTTTCTCTATGACTGTATTCAGGTCAAGGTAATTGGAAAGGTGTGTTTACACGGCAATTTATCATTCAGAGCATTGTGTCAATTGGGTAAATTATTTAAAAATTCTAGTCCTTGGAAACAGATACACCGAGCTGATCAGTCTTTCGCTAATAAAAACAGCATCTGAACAAGAGCAGAGCTGTTCAGGGCTGCTGGAATCAAATGTTGGGCAGCCAAGAGGAAGCGGTGGCATGGTTTTGGGTCTTGCTCTTCCTGTGTTGCTGGCACAGAGATCCAGCCAGTCATGCTGGGGTCAGAGGCTCTGAAAATAGCCCAAAGGGGATTTGGGCTACGCTGATAGCATACCTGCTGTTACCCTGAGATGTTATCCAACTGCAAGCCAGCCCAGGCTCCCTCCCAGCTGCTGTGCTCTGCTTTGAATTGTTCTGCAATACCTCACGCCGAGATGGAGTGGGGCTATTATACCTCTGGTTCTGTAACACTCCCTGCAGACAGACTTACACACACACACACACACACACACACACACACACACAGATTGCGCCGTCACTGCATAAAGCTTCACAGCTGCAGCACTGGCACGTTGTTTTTTTGCAAAGGGTTAGAGTTGACTGCAAATTACAGCTGGTGGCCGACCAAGGCCCCGTGATGGATCTCAATGCACTCTCGATTGAGTTTACCCACACACCTGCACCCCCACAGACACGAGAGACCGTAGCACAGCCGAGAGCGCACAGCCATTTTGTAACACCTGAAGGAACTTTCCCCTCCCCTCCCTATATGAGGAATAGATGAGGTGGTGCCATTAAGTGAATTTGCTGTTATTTCCCCAGGCTCTTAGCTGAAGATGTCAAACCTTAGCCATGGAGGCAGCCAAGGATGACTGCCGACTCAGGCAGAGGCAAACACACGCGCCACACACTCTGCCACGCACATGATCAGCTTTCATGCTTCTGTGTAATTTATCAAATTGCCTGGGCATGTGATGAATGGACCCAGATCTGAAAAGGGAAAAAAAAGACATTATTTTGCATTAGGTTGCTGTTATGCCCATGGAACAGCTTAGAATTGAATTACAGTAAATGGTAAACATCGCATTCACATTTTCTGAAACAACAACAACAATAATTCAGTAGGCCTAATTGCTTTGTAGTTTCACAGACTACACTTGAAAGATTACAGAAGTGGAATCGGCTGGTTAAACAAAAACTGTTCAATCCCATTACTTATACTAGAGACTACTATATTCTCTTAGCGTGTGGAATGAGCAAGTAGGCTTAATGTTCTCTGCATTTTCCCACAAATGCCTGCACTCACATCCTCACTGTATAAGAGGCTGGCTCTCTCCTGGTGATTTGTCACAGTTCCCCATTGTATTACACACCACCTCTCCTTCACACCAACCCCCCACCCCAATCCCTCGCTCCCTAAATCATTTCTTTACATGTGTGTGGGTGCCCCCTCTCGTTGTGATTCTGATACTTCATAACGGCAGGAGGAAATTGAGCTGACCTTGAGGCTGCCGAGCTCCTTTATAATGCTGATGTATGGGGCTGTGGGCGCAGGCAGCCAGTAAGTGAGAGGCATGTTTTTATTTGCTGGGGAGCAGGGCCCAGTGTCAGGACACATAACAAGGTTCATTTCTCGCCCACTCGAGCTAGCTACCATGCCGGGAAGCTTAGTGTCAAGCATTCAAGACCACTAGGTGCAATGAGATAACTTCTGTTATGAATTGCTATTATATAAATACATTTGAATTGAATAGGTCTGATTTACCTGCATTAGCCTTTGTATACTGAAACAGGTTGCATTATTCTGCCTAAAGGATGATAATAGGGCAAATCCACTCAGTTAACCCTAAGGATAGATTTGTCCTCACTAAAATATGATTTAGATGGTGTTACTGTTGCCATGGCCCTTATCTCAAGGTTGGAGTAGTGATGGATTCATACAGGGCTGTTCGTGACCAGTTTGCGTTTTGTCGAGCGGGTGACAGGGCAATCATTAAAAAAATGATATAGTCTCTTTGACAACCTTATATCTTCTCGGCTTTCATTGATTTCATTATTTGTTTGCCGTATATGGCCCACTTTCTTCTCCTCTGCAGCTCTCCCCTCTTCAGCACAATCAGCTGCCTCCTAACACAATCAGGCTGCTCTCAAATTACGTTCATGATTGAGACGAAGTCGGTTGCAGCAAAAGACGATATGGCTTTTGATTCAAGTACGAAACGCCGTTCAGGAGGCGGACATGATATATTAATATCTCTAACATATACCGCAATCCAATGCAATAGCCCTGTAATAAATGGCACCTTGTGATGATGCTTGGAAGATGCATTTTTATGAGAGGCGTTGATTCAACTCTGCTGCACTTTTGAGGCTGGGCTCTTTTGTTCTATTGATTTGGATATTGTCAGCTGTTTTTGTTATTTTTGTCCACAAACAACAATATTGGAATAATATCTGTACCACTGCCAAAATGAAACTAGGGCTGCAAAATCATTGATTTTTCTGCTGCTTATTTTCTTGATTTAATCAATTAATCATTAAATCTATAAAATGTCAGCAAATTGTGAAGAATGGCCATTGACAAGTTCCCAGAACCCATGGGGACATTTACCAATGTCTTGTTTTGTTCGACCAACAGTAAAAAACCCAAAGATAATTCAGATTACTAACCAAGCAGGGTGAGAAAACCAGAACATCCTCACAAGTGAGAAGCTAAGACCAATGGATTTTAATTGTTTATGGATTAATTGTTGCACATAAACTGATTGTTTAATTGACTGCTTGTTGCAGGTCTAAATTTAACATTAACCTTCACAAAGTAGTTTGCATGGCTTATATATTAGTTCAAATTCTAGTTGTTGTCGCCTTGTTGAATGTATTAGTCTTTATCAAAACTACTCTGTAGTCTTACCTACACACATGTCAACATCAAATGTCAACATTCACTTTCACTGATTGCATAATCAGATAATATAATACAAAATCAAATTTCACCCCATGCTGTACCGTAGGGTAGAAAAGTGTCAGTGTCATAGTGCAAAATACTATAAATTTTGATCACACTGTGCTCTGAGTCTGATTCAGAGATGCTACCAAGTCTTTGAGCCAGAGTCGAAGTCACTGCTGTGTTAAATCCAGGCTGCTTATAAAACTGCTTCGCTATAAGGGATTCTGTAACTTACAGAGCATAACTGTGTAATGTACAATGCATCTACAACTAATCACAGTTTCTAAACTACTGTAAGTCAGCACACACCCCAGACTCTCTAAAGCAGAGTAATGTTGTAAGTAAATAAAACTGTAACGTTGCATGATAAACAATAAACCTGTAACCTGTTTGCAGCTACCGTTAATAATTAACGTGATGGCAGCCAGCATGAATGATGACGTTAATCGACCACCACAAATTTGGCAAGTAAACAAACGCTCATTCATCTTTTCATAACAGTTGAAGTTAATCTCCCGTAGGTTGTAGCTAAAGCAAGAAGCAGGCTAACGTGAGATGGCCCATGCTGAGTTCATGTTTACTCAACACAGGTAACCTATTTTGCGTTCAGTGCTTCTTTGTTTGGGTCTTGTATGAAGTTTTAAAGCCATTTTTATGATGAATGGCACAGCAGCTGCCGGTGTTTTTTGTCCTCTGCACGGCCGCGCACAGCTGATACTACGTGTTATAAAGGCATGTAATAGGTAACGGAGGGAGGGGAATAACAGCGAACTCATCAGATGTTTCCTAAAAATAAACATTGTTCACGAGTGCCGCACCTCGAGGTTGAGTCTGAAGTCTTTCGAGGACGAGTCTCAAATTGAGACTGAAGTCACTGTGTGTGCGACTTAAGTCTTAAACTCGAGTCCCCATCTCTGGTCTGATTTACTATGATGATACTTTTTCATCTTCCACGTAAGGGCGTATTAGCCTTCAGATGTTGAACAAACCAATGTACCTTTGCACAGTGTCCAAGTTACAACACATTTTCTGCACTTGCAGGCTCATTGCTGGTTACATGGTTTTCAAATAAAACCACTGGCGCGACTTTTGATACTGACAAAGGGACAATAGAAACATTAAACAAGTGTTCATTTGTTCCGAGTTAGTCAGGAATTTTAAATAGTAATTTAAGCCTTATTTTGGAGCTTTGTGTGCAGCGGTAGTGGCTGTGGTTGACATTAAGATGAGTGGAGGAAGCTCATCAGCGCTGCCAACTCGGCTTACTTCTCATATGGCACAGATCCACTTGCCTAACCCCCTTGTCTGGATGCTGCACTCTGAAAACAGGCAAGGACCCAATTCATTCACTGCCCATCCAATTGACTGTGTGCAAAAATATGTTTTAGCAGCGTAACAGCGGCAGACCAATCAATTGATCCAGATTTTGCCGTCCATTGATCTTGGCAAACCCTGGGTCCAGACAATTACAGTGCATGTATGATAATGATATCATTAGCAGCCCATGGGCCGATCTATTAGGGCGGGGGAAATGCTTGTAAAAACCACCCGAATCATGCATAGAAACATTTGCGCTGCCAAATGCTGGAGAGAATGTTCCAAATCTGCTTTGCAAATGCCTCCCTGTCTCTCTCCCCTCTCCACCGCCCCACAGTAACAGTAGCGTGGTAGAGAGGCGAGCAAGCCTGCTGGTGCTGCTGACTGGCATTCTGTGTGTTGATGAATGTGCCCGGCCTGACTGCTCAATGTGCTTACCTAATAGGAGTTGCTCTACTGTCACACCGAGTTTCTCCGTCTCTCTCTCACTCACCTCACCCCACCCTTGTCTTTTTTTTCTGAGGTAGTGAGGAGAGAGTTTCACTTGGCTAGACACTACAGCCTCCACACTCTGTTTCTCAAAGGTTAATGGAGCTGCCTCACAACGCACACTAATCATCAGGTAATCGCTATCGTTTGGCTTGATAGGTGGTTCAGGTCAGCCATAATGACCAGTGCAGCCATTTTGGATGAGGGAGTCAGGTTGCTGCTGGTTGCCAAATATGGTCACCAAACTGACTTGAGATGATGATAGCGCTTCTTGTTCCATGATCCTGTTGGGGTTTTTTTTCCTATCCCTCTGTGCATTTTCCCTAGAGAGGTCCAGATAATTATTTATTTAGCTTTTGGACTCACGTCCTAACACACTTGACACCCGCCTCTTACAGTATTGAAATAGTGAAGATGCAACACAGGCTATTTTTGGTTTCTCCATGTTGTGCCGTGGAGGTGTTTGAAGTGGTTAGCCTGAGCCTGGTGTTAAAATAGTGCCTTTTCTGTCGAGCATGTGGTGGCCAGCCAGAGACACTGACAGACTGAGAGGCGGACTAGAGTCATGAAAGCAAAGCGCTTGTCTTTGATGTCAGCCAGCTTCCTAAGGGCCATGGTGGTCGGAGGGGATTGGGGTTTTCAGCACGGGATTTTGGGATTGTCGCGTTGAAAAGGTCTCTCCGGGGCTGAGTGAATTTTAGCGTTTGTCTGTGAGCGCATGCATAATCACATACTAAGACTTGAGACCAGGCAGCTAAAGAAGGACAGGCCAATTTGTCTTTGTCATCATGCACATCCCCCCTTGGTGCTCACACATAATAACCCTCAACCTGCAGAGCATGGATGTGCTCTTGTTCTCACACGAGGACACATACTAGAATATAGGAATGGACATTTCTAGGCCTGTTGAGCTTGTTTAGCTCTTCTGTGACTAGTGGGAGATAACTGGATGGATGGGCAGTTTGTGAAAGGAATGATGTTGCATGCCTTGTGCTGTTTGGATACAGCCTCTAGGCTGAGATATGAGGAGATTAAAATGGAGATAGGTTAGACACAGACTGATTTTTGAGGGTTTAAAAAAGAAAAAAAAAACTACAGGGATACAGATGAGTCCCTGTGTGTGTGCTTGATGGCCTGTCACCGTGGAAATCCCAGAGTGTCTGAAGGGATTGCAAAATCAATGTGAGCTATTCATACATGGATCTAATCCTCAGATTTACTGCCATTTAATCTGTGGTTATGGTGGAGCTCTGATGGCTCTAATGCCGTCAAACAGATGTCCCTACTCAGACACCCAGGTTAGGCTGCACCTGGTGACACCATTGAGCCCTGGCACTAGGTGGCCCGCAGCACATTTCATCTTCTCCTCGGGTGGCAACTGTTGTATGAAAACATGCATTATCATCATTACAGTGTCATGGGGCATCTAAAAGAAATTCAAGCCAAATGTTGGCATCAAACACCTTTGACCCCCGAAATCTTCTTTGGCGAGTTTGATCATGTGCAGTGTTTCCCCTAGGATGGAGTTGTAGCAGCCGAGATGAAGCGAAATTTTTTGTGCGGTTAGTGTGTAGTATTTGTGAATACAGAACCCCAATACAATGCACATTAGAATTGCTTAAAATGTCAGGGTTTCCCCATAGTTTTATGTGAGCTTTAAATTTGTTAATATTTGTTGTATTGTTAGCTTTGGTGTTGGTTGTGGTAGTCTAGGTCAGGGGGGTGGGGGGGTTTGGGGTGTCCTGCCCCCAGAAAATTTTACCATATCTCTGAAAAAATAGTTGAAAAAGCTAGAGCAGATAAAAAAAAACAACACCCAAAGATCCGTCTACTGGGGAGGAACTAAAACCTTTAGATTTGGGGAAAGTACATTGCGTGGTTATGATGCTCTCCACAGTGATTTTCCATTTATGACACAGCATATTTTGGGTATCACCCCCTAAAACCCTGTTAATATGACCTCAAAATCATTATAGATATTATTGTTCACGTTTGCTTTTTGTGTCTTCATTTTACAGCTTTTGCCATTTATCTGTAGACATTAATGTAAACAAAACAGGCACCATAAGAAACCACCTCATTTCTAAGGTGCTTTTTATTTGCACATTAACATACAAAATTCCTCATTAGCTAAAAAAGAACTAGTTTGCATCATTAATTTGCTTTACTTACTTCGGCTCCCCCAGTTACCACCATCCTTTCTATTCCTAACAACCACTTTTTCAGACTCATCTGAAAACTGAAAAATAATTTAGGATGTACCTGTATGTACAGGACAGAGCTATATTCTATATCAGTTTAGTCTCAGCTTGTATCTGATGTTTTCAACACTGGACAAGTATGTAGTAATAAAATACAGCTTCTTTACTTTCTATAAATTGAGCAAATGTTATGTTACTTATAAGCCAAAAGACGTAGCCTGCTGTATAAGCTTCCCTGCTCAGCTGCGCAGTCTAAAGGGGAAGGGGAGATGTTAGTTAGCGCAAATAGGCTTCACTTTTCCAGCATTTGCGGAATGAACACGACTTATCTTGTTCTTGAGAAGCTGACACACTGTAATCGACACAGTAGCCTCCATTTACGGACAGAATATTTTCCTCTGCTCGCGTTCACTGTCACTTTCTGCCACCCGGATAATCAAACACTTGCTACGCACCTCCCAATTTGGAGTTATGCTGCTCTTATAACAGCACCTACGTAGATGTCCTTTAAAGAATGGAAAGAGGAAACGATCCAAGTGATGAGTTTTACCGTGCTCACATAGTGTGTGAGTGAAAATTAGTAGTGCATTGATATAATAATGATCGTGTATTTTAGTAGCGGTGATCATTTTCAGCAGCGGCGCACCGGCAAATGCATTTAGGGGAAATACTGATGTGTGTGGAAATTTGAATTTCATGTGCTTATTTGGATGGTTGTTATTGTTGGTATTTGTGCCATTTTTGACAGAATACCTTGCTTGCTATGTTGAACTGTGCCGAGATTGCGCGGATAGAAATATTTTGATTTTGTTCACTGCCCACTTGGAGTTCTTTTCAAATACAAAAAGGAGCAGGTCATTTCACTTCAAAATGCAGGATGAATTCAAACTATCATTTTACACATCTGGTAACTATGTAGGGATATTGGCTTGTTCTACACATAGTCATCCTACAGTGCCCTATATATATTTATTAGTTACTCATCATTTTAGCTTGTTTGTAAAGTGTCCTTCTTATAATATTCAGAGCTATATTACATACACAAGCTATGCTATATATTATTTGAAACCTTGTTGACAGATTTTCATCATTCATTTTGTTTTGCAACAGTAATAGCCACCAAAAAGTGGCAAACTATCGAGCCAAATGAACAGACTGAATGATGATGATAATGGACTACAATGAACAGTTTTCATATAAATAATGACACAGCTGTAAAAGAATCACAGTTTCTTTACGAGTGAGTAGTTGTTGTTGTCAAAATCTAGATGTGTACCCTACAAAGACTTTGGATTGGAAGACCCCATATATGACTACAGGCACATACGCAGGGCAGAAATGCACTCGCATACATATCCGCAGTATTAAAACGCTTACATTGAAATATAGCAGATTGAGTGTGTGTGTGTGTGTGTGTGTGTGTGTGTGTGTGTGTGTGTGTGTGTGTGTGTGTGTGTGTGTGTGTGTGTGTG
>JAPMOB010228306.1:0-10487 GCA_029875015.1 Lepomis gibbosus
TCCATCCATCCATCCATCCATCCATCCATCCATCCATCCATCCATCCATCCATCCATCCATCCATCCATCGTCACCCGCTGTCCTGGATACACGGTTGCGGGGGGCTGGAGCCTATCCTAGCTGATACTTTTCTCAATACTTTGTCCACCACGAAAGTTATGTGAACAAATTAGCTGCCAAATCAGTTGTTAATCAGATGTGATTCAAGATTTCTTTATTATCATTCCACAGTACACTGTAGCACGAAGTTCACAGCTTAAAAATACAGCACAGAAAGGTTAAAAACACCGTAGAAAATCGAGATATTATGTAAATAAAGATAAATAAAAATGCTTATATGGGTGTGCAGAGCATTTAGACTGATAAATATAAGTATACAACGTCTAAAAACTGGAAAAATATAAATATCTAGATATACATGGTATAAATATCCATATTTAAAACAGTGCAGTTAAAGTTTAAGGGGCAGTCAAAACAAATAATTATGTAGATGATTGGTCTGCTTTAGTGGGTTTAGTGTTCAGTAGTCTGACAACAGTGGGGAAGAAGCTGTTTTTGAACCTTGCAGTCTTTGTTCTCAGACTGTGAGACCTCCTCCCAGAGGGGAGGTGGGAAAACAGTCTGTGGCCGGGGTGAGTGGGGCCTTTGATGATGCCCTTTGCTTTTGACAGGCATCTTTTCTGGGCCGGCTCCTGAACGCTCGGCAGAGTAGTTCCAATAGTCCGCTCAGCTATCCTCAACACTCTGCTCAGCGCCTTTCTCTCTGTAGCTTTAAAACAAGAAACATTGAAGTATTATTCACAAATACTGCATGTAGACCGCAGCGATGTGACAAACTTCATAAGCAGTTTGGTCAGCTGTTATTGAAAACTGGCTTTAAGTTAGACGAGGGGTTTTACAGCTGTGTGTTTTATGTTTTCCTGTGTATTGCTATGTTTTCATAAATTGTATCTCACTTTATTGTGAGACCTTACACTTTAGAGGCAAAGTGACTAGACGAAGTTGTTTGTTTGCTGTTTCAAAGAGAAAATGAAGACAATATTTGTAAGAATGTCTGTGAGGGTCTGAACCTGAGAGGTGACCTGACGTAAATCATATTGACTTATTTTAGTCCTCTTCTCCTTGAGTTTATACGGCTGAACTCGGATGAATCATTACCCTTGTTGTGTGTGTGTGTGTGTGTGTGTGTGTGTGTGTGTGTTTGTCATTTACAGCGCACAGCACATTATCAGGATTATTAGTTGTATTAAACAGTATGGTTCATTGGCTTAATAATCGTGTGTATGCTGGTTTCTCTTACAGGATACAACATGATCCACCTGACACCTCTGCAGACTCTTGGAGAGTCCAGGTCATGTTACTCCTTGGCAGACCAGCTGACCTTCAACCCTGACTTCAGCCCTGAGGGTCAGAGCTACAGCTGGGAGGATGTAGGGACGCTGGTGGAGAAGTTAAAGAATGAGTGGAACATGCTCTGTATTACAGATGTGGTGTATAATCATACTGGTGAGTGACACTGTGTGCATCTGTTTATGTGTGTGCACTAAAGCTGTTTTTGGACCAAAAGTACCCTTTTTAGTCCCCGGACCTCTTTTCAAGGAACTAAAAGGTTCCTTCAGCCCATTGTTGTGTGCGTTTCGGTCTAAAGACCTGCGGAGATTAGGCCAATTAACCAGCTGCTGTCAGCTGCAGGCCTGTATGCGGTACATAACTCCAGCACAGAGAAAGAAACACAAAAATAAAATCTCAACAGTTTAGAAGGTTGTTAAAACATTTCCAGCCGACAAGAGCTGCAGATCAGCTGCAGCATCCCGTCTGTGTCGCCTGAGCCTCGGAGAAAAGTGATGTTTACTGAACTTTATTACCTGCTGTAATCAGCTGTTCCGCTTGTTTTGGAGAAGAGGAGGCCGACTTCAGCTCCATGCAGAAACCTCCAACAACTCAGGACCCAGTGGTTAGCTTAACTCCATCAGCTGTTCGCTGTAAACACACCGCTGCACGCTGGCTGTTCTTCCCAGAGCAATACATTTAATGCCGACGTACGATCTCAGGCGGACATCGGGGGACAACGTCCCTCTCTGACTTCAAGAAGCTCTTCAGAGAACACTTCCTCTTATAACACCTCTAACATGCACTTCCTGTGCTCTTCTTCTTTTTCTGTCTCCTTACAATTCTCTTGCATTGATTGCACTATTTCGTTAACTCTTTCTTCTTCCCCTCGATATTTACCCTATTGATGCCATATTTATTGCTGCTCTAACTAGTATCTTTTGTCATTTGTTGATCTCTTACTTTGCTGATGCTTGTATGTTGTTCCTCGAATGTAAGTCGCTTGGGATAAAAGCCAAATAAGTAAATGTTCACGTGTTCCAATTGGTTTAAAATCCAACCAGAGTGGAGACGCTACTGAAATACAACAACCTGAGAAGAACATTTAGTGCGTGTTGTGATTCTGCTTAATTATGGAAAGTTACGGAAAGGCTTTTTGGATTTTCATCAGAGCTACTCTACTAACAAAGAACTACATGAATAAAAAAGCCCAAACTATTTCAACACCTCCAGTCGGCCTCTGGTTTGACAGAAATTGTGGTTGATTTCTTTCAACCTTCAGAGTATAGTCTCTCCCAGTCTCTCTCTCTCACTCTGTGGAGTATGTGTTGTGTGAGCTGCATGCTAAACCAGGAACTGAGCTCACATTACTATAAAGGCCACTGGAATCAAGTGGTGAAGCGGAGTTACAAGCCCTGAGGGGGAACAATGAGGGGAGGAAGGTGACCACACTGAATTAAGCACATTTAAGGGTGAAGACTAACAACAGTGACAGATTTGGTGACTTCTTTTTGAGAAAAGTATTTGTGGAAATATTCCCGATTCACACCGTTATGATGTCACGTTTGTTACTCAGTAAGAAGCGTTTAGAAAAATCTGTTTTTTGGGGTCAGTTTGCTGATTAAAGTGCATGAAAACAAACACAAGCATGAAGGTAAATAAAAGCAGACTGCGTGCTCTGCTGTGTTGGAGCTCCATGTGCACCCGTCACCCCATCCTCCCCCTCTCCCTTTCCCAAGGCCAAAAGGTCACTAAAGACAAGTAAAATTAGCCTCACCTACCTTTAACCTTAAAAGGTTAAAGACTGTTGGAGCACCTACGTGTCAGCCTATCTGTAGCCCTCTAATCACTGAAATACAGAAACCTTCTCTAACTGTTTAAACAGTTCATGACCAGTTCATGCTGCTGAGCGTATAGTGTTGTATGATATAAAATAACCACGCTGCATGTGGCTTTCTTAATAATAGAAGTCTGCTTTCATTATTCTTTTTAAGGAACACAAAAACTTAATCATAGCATTTTATTAAATGTGCCAGGCGAGCATATATCATGAGAATTGTGTAATCTCAATGATGCATGTTTTAACGCAGATGCAAAGTGTATCTATTTAATTTTAACATTATATTTTTCTTTGTGGGCACAGTGGCCAAGTGGATAGCACTGTTGCCTCACAGCGAGAAGGTTTGAACCCCGGTTGCCCTGGCCTTTCTGTGTGTAGTTTGCATGTTCACCCCGTGTCCACGTGGGTTCTCTCCGGGTGCTCCGTCTTCCTCCCACCGTCCAAAGACATGCAGCCTAGGTTGATGGGTGACCCTAAATTATCCTAAGGTGTTACTTGTTGTTTGTCGATGTGGTCCTGCGATGGGGTGTACCCCGCCTTTCCCCCGGTGTCATAACATGGGAGCCCTGCGACCCTGTACGCAGGATAAGCCGTTGATGATGGATGGATTTTTCTTTGGAGTTGCAATAATGAAAAGCTGTTCGATGTTAAAATCTTCCCAGCTGTGAACTGAATGCACTACATGACTCGTTTCTGGCTCATTTACATCATTGTTGCTAACCATCTTTAAGTATGTGTTCCAGCATTCGTCATACCTAAAGTCGTTTTGAAACAACTCATCCATCCATCATCAACCGCTTATCCTGCGTACAGGGTTGCGGGGGGCTGGAGCCTATCCCAGCTGACATCGGGCAAAAGGCGGGGTACACCCTGGACAGGTCGTCAGTCCATCGCAGGGCCGTAACAATTCACCGTACTACAAAAAACAGCAAGAAATACTCAAAATATCTAGGGGCGGATCTGACACCTGCTGAGATCAGTACAGCCTGCTGCTTGCTTAATTTAGTTAACCACCCCTGAAATGACCCTTCTATACTCTTAATAGAAATGTGCATTAACAAAATAATGACAAAGTAATGGTTTTAAAAACATTTATTAGAGCCAAACTTATCACGTTTGACCCGGACGGCAGAGCAAAAGTTCGAGTAAGTCACTTAAATTGCCCGAATTTCAATAGATTTTCTCCCAAATCACCACCCAAAAAAAAAAAGATATCAGGTTGAACTGTGGCGACTTGTGCAACCTCACCACAGTCAGTTTCGCCGATGGGATGATGCAGTAATCCAGAGAATTCCCAGCATATAAACCAGGGATTGTGATATTCCTTCGTTGAGTTCATCTGGCAAGCCTGTGTTATAGAGCCCACTGAACTCTGAACGCTTCCCCTTGTTTAAATAATAAATAATATAAAACAATTATAAAGGTTAGTCCATATAACAATCCGTGTTCACACCACAGGACAGGACTATAGTTTTTTTTTAACATGTGAAGGAAGAACAATACTCTTGTTATTAAAAGAGCTAAATAGTGTTTGTTTCTCTTCCTGTTTCCAGCTGCTAACAGTGTGTGGATCAAAGAACATCCAGAGTGCGGTTACAACCTAGTGAACTCTCCCCACCTGCGACCGGCCTGGGTCTTAGATCGAGCGATCTGGCATCTGACCACCAGAGTAGCAGAGGGACGCTACAAAGATAAAGGACTTCCTGCTGACATTACCAATGAGGGCCATCTGAACGTGAGCAGACACTCCAGTACACAACTGAACTGTTGAACTGAGGGTGGACATGACGCATGACGGGCGTTTAACAACCGCGTTGTAGAGGATGCCCATTATCTAGATCATATGACAGCATTGTCGTTTGTTTTCTTTATTAGTTTATTTAACAGGGGCCATGCAATTAGTTAACATCTGTGGTCCCTGCACAGGAAGAGATTAACAATACAGAACAACACAAAACAATTAAAAACTACAATTAGAAAAATGTATAAACAGAACATCACACATAAAACAACATCATACGAAATATGCAGTAAATATTCTCCATGTTGAAAAGAAGTCAGTTAAAGGTTTAGATTATTGATCACACGATTGGTTTATCTTCAGCCGTGTTTTAAGCGTTTTAAGAACACTGAAGCTTGTGTGTTCTCTGATGTGGGTGGGAATTGGGTTCCATTTATCTGCTGCTCTGGTTAAAAATGCTGACTGGCCGAGCAGTCGCCTCTGACTGGTGCCCTTGTCTACCAAGCATTATAAAAGAACATTATGATTGACCCAATGAAAAGCTTTTTTTAAATCGAGGAAAACAGCAACAACAGCAGCACCTCAGCTATCAAGACAGAGTTTCATTTGTTCAATAAAACGGCAATTTGCCGTCTCTGTGGATGAATTCTGAATCCAAACTGCAAAGGCTTCAGTGGCAAGTAGCCATGGTTTAGATGGATTTAGATTAATTGGTCACAAATTACCCTTTAAGTTGCTTTAGATATTACTGGGAGGATTCTGCTAGGTCTGTCAGTAGTTCCATTGGTTGGTTCACCAGCCTGAAAAACTGGGGTTATAACTGCTGAACATAGCTTTGTTTTATTGTTTAGAGTGATGGGAGTACAGAGGATACTGGCAGTGGCGTAAGGTAGTAACAATGGGCCCCAGTGCAGGCTGTTATGATGGGTCCTTGGGCTACACCATTACGAAGTGGACACACACACTGCGTCCATGTCTGTGTTGGCAAATTTATGTGCCTTGTTTCCTCCTTTTGCCACAGTTTAAAAACTGATAAGATTAGATGCAGTAAATACCTATTTTACCTCCTTAAATCGATTTCTTTCCATATGAACATATTAAATTCAACAGTTCTCTTTAGCCCCTTTTCCACCAAAGCATTTTGAGAGCTGGTTCGGAGCCGGTGCCTACTCGCGAACCAGTTCTTTGTGTTTCGACAGCCAAAGAACTGGTTCTCGGCCAGGAAAACTGGTTCCAAAGCGGCACCAACTCTTTGCTGGACTAGAAGAGATTCTGAGAAGGTTCGCAAGTTCAACCAACTTTGAACCTGCACCAGTTCCGGACCAGTTCTTTTTTGGTGGAAAAGAGGTAATAGTGCGTCTCTCTCCAACACTCACAGCTGCTGCCTTGGCTGTGTTGTCTGCGCCTGGACGCAGCTGTCTAAATAACCGTCATGTGATGGATTTTAGAGTCGGACTGTGTCACCTTAGGCTTTTGTATTTGCAAAGTACAGAAATCAAAGAGAATGTTGGCCAGCTGAGTGCAGGAGGAGGAGTCCACTTTGCTGAAATGATGCAGACTTTTTCGGGTAATTTCGGTACAGAAACCTCCCGAATCACGACATCCACATCCGACAATGTGGCCTACTCATAACACAACACCATGTCCTGAAAACAGGCCAGCTGCAGTGCACGCACAGTTCAACTCCCACATGCACATCCACACAATTAAACAGGTAGGCCCACTCAGCAGCGACATGTCCCCGAAATGATATCAAATCCACTGAAAAAGCACTTGCAAACGTATCCCACGAGCCTGCATTGAGTGAAATCTAAGACTAAATTCATTCATTCATTCTCCTCCTATCCGAAATAAGCAAACAGCTGATCACAGCAGGTAATCAGGTTTCTTTCTCTGTGCTGGAGTTATTTTAGGAACTTGATGGTTTTATCCAGTTTGTTGTTAAATGTGTACATAGCCTATAGTTTTTCATTATATTCTAATCAAATCTGATGTTAACGTGGAGTTAAAAAAATGTTGTCATTGTGCCATCTGAACACAAGAGAGCTCAAGCCCTCCTGTGCTGCCTGAACATGACCTCCAACAAGGCAGCTATTATACTTTCTCAGGCTGTGACTTACAAAGTGATTTCCCCAGTTAGGAAATGCAGATAGTTGGTGACGTGAGGAAAGGCTGAGTAATTGTGATGTCCACACCACATCCTCTAAAGAATGACAAACAACACAGAGAAACCATATTTGTTCAATTTAATTTAACTGACTATGTTAGAAGAACGTTACGTACACCTTATGATACTCTGTCTCTCTGTGTTTGTGTGCTTCAGGCCATCCGCAGTGTGCTGTGGCAGGACGTGTATCCTCAGATCAAACTATGGGAGTTCTTCCAGGTCAACGTGGACAGGGCTGTGGAGCAGTTCAGAACCCTGCTACAAAATGGTTTGTACTATAAATCAGTTGAGATTAGAAATATTGTTGCAAAGCAAAATAAACTGTGGAATGGTTGCGACACTTTTAGACCACATCAGCAGTGAAGCAGCTTCAGCTCTACACAGGATGTGTTCAGGCACAGAGCTGCTCTGACAGCCCGTTACTCAATAATAATGCATGTATATAGGTGCATGTTTGTTTAATTCGGCCCTATGTGTGTAAATGAAAGGGAAATAACAAAACAATTTGAATCAGTTGATAAATACTCCCTGGGTAATCTTTTGCTTTAAAAAAGTATTCTACAATGTACAAAGCATAGTATTGCGATATTTTCCGTGGCAATACTGTGTCGATACATGGACGGCAAGTATCGATCTTTTATTATGTATTGTACATGAGAATATTACTTATTTGGTACTGTAATAATAAAATCATTTGCTTTTTCATTCCAATACAAAAAGAGTTTTCCTTTGAAGACAGAATTTAAAGTTGGGAAAAAAGTACTAAAGTCCAATACATCGCAATATGTAGTTGTAAATTGCGATAATATTGTATCGTGACGTAAGTATCGCAATAATATCGTATTGTGACGCAAGTATAGCGTTAATATCGTACCGTGACATAAGTATCGCGATAATGTCGTACCGTGACATAAGTATTGCGACATCGTACCGTGACATAAGTATTGCGACATCGTACCGTGACATAAGTATCGCGATAAATCATACCGTGACATAAATATTACGATAATATCCCACCTTGACATAAGTATTACAATAATATCCCACCGTGACATAAGAATCGCGATAATGTCGTATATTGACATAAGTATTGCGATAATATCGTACCGTGACATAAGTATAGTGATAATATCGTACCGTGACATAAGTATCGTGATAATATTGTACCGTGACATAAGTATCGTGATAATATTGTACCGTGACATAAGTATCGTGATAATATCGTATTGTGACATAAGTATCGCGATAATATCGTACCGTCACATAAGTATCACAATAATATCGTACCATGACATAAGTATCGCGATAATATCGTTTCGTGGGGACTCCCACCCCTAGTGGACTAAGTACATTTACTCAAGTGTTGTTAGAGGTATTTGCACTTTACTCGAGTATTTTCTTTTCATGACTCGTTCTACTTCTACTCCACCACATCTCAGAGGGAGATATTGTACTTTTTATTTCACTACATTTATATAACAGCTTCAGTTACTTTACAAAGTAAGATTTTTACACACAAAGCATATGAAGAAGATATACAATATAATCTTTTGTTATAAATTAAAGTTCATACGAGTACAGATACATTAGTCAATTTAATTAGCACCTATTTTGATGATTGTTTAAGTCATTTTTCATGTAAAAAATTTGATGCTTTTTCTGTATTTTTAGAAAAAATTAAAATAAAATTAACTTACAACTCAGTAGCCACAGTAAACAAGTTCTGACCCAAACTCTGGATTTGGAGAATTGTTACACCCCTAATATAAATTGACATGCGGCCACGATCACCCGTTTGTTAATGAAGAGTGTCCAGTGTATTATATTGAACTGATACCTTTTATCTATGTTTTGTTGCCATTGGGTTAAAGGAAATCACAACATCAACAAAATAAACAGCAATACACGTCAGTGTGTTCAATGACAGATCATTTTTGCTAATACAGAGACGTTTAATTTAGATGTTGTTTGACAGATGTGAAATACCCTTTGTGTGTATTTGTTTTAGGCACCAAGCCAGACCACAGTAAGACTTGTGGGAAGAAGGGTCTGAGGATCATTCAGGACCCAAATTACAGACGTTATGGCAACACAGTGGACATGGACTCTGCTCTGGAGACATTTGTACCTCACAGGTGAGACTGTTAAGCTACCTGTTCAAACGTCTTCTTTTTTGTATGAAATGACAATGTTTCAGTGGTTGTTCTTGAATCATGATTTGGTTCAGTCAAGTCTCTTTTTCTTAACTGCTTAGAGGTTAATTAAATCTCTAATGTTTTCCTAGTTCACTGCAAACAGTATTGGTTAACCCACTGTGTGTTAAGTTCACATGAAATTGAAGACATTGACGATTCCTGCAAGCAGTGCAATTTTCCACTTCTCTCTCTGCAGCTCGTCCCCGCAGCACGTCGAGGAGTGCTGTGGTTGGCTGCGACAGAAACTGAACGAGCTGAATAAAGAACAGCACCACATCGTGAACCAGCATCAGGAGCAGGTTCGGTTAACACATATTCTCTTTGCTGTTTTTGGTGCGTCCTTGTTTCCGTCTTCCTGTTGGTGACGTGCTCACAACCCGGGTGCAGAAAGCAGCTTTCTGTCCTCGCGGCACATCAGTTTGAACGACATATCTGGCAGCAGTTTTGGGCAAATTACTCAGAAACAACTTACTTTTTACTTATTACTCATTTAATAAGTAATAATATAACGTTACTTATTACTAGGTATTAAAAGTAAATAGTCACGTTACTTACGTTATGTTACAATTACTTCAACCACAGCACCCCAACTTTAAAATGGGGGTGTGGAAAAAAATCGATACAGCATAGTTTTCCATGGCAATGCTGTATCGATACACGGATGTCAAGTATTGTTCTTTTGTTATATAAATTGCACATGAGACTTTTTTGGTACTAAAATGATAATCTGTTGCTTTTTCAGTCTGCTAGAAAACTCCACAGGACCATTTAGTGGACAGACAGAGAAATTGATCTTTTTACATTAACAGGTCTTGAGAGTTTTACTTTGAGGACCTAATTTGATGTTGGAAAAGGGTATATATATTTAACATTGTAATAGAATCGAATCGCAGCATAAATATCGTGATAATATCGTCTTGTGGAGCCTCTGGTGATTCCCACCCCCACATTAAAAGTGACGAGAAAGTTGACGAGGAGTTACTTTCTACAGAGTTTCCTGTTGTTTTACCAGATGCTTCAATACGAAATTGTTCGCGGTTGAAAGCTTTTCGCTGGTCGCACAACGTTTACGAAAGACCATGTTCTTTGCATCTCTGAGTGTGACACAGCACTGTTAGGCCTAACGGCGGAACATAGGCCCCGTGTCCACCAAAGCGTTTTTTTGCCAGCTGAAAACGCCACCTGCTGTTCTGAAAACGCCTAGCTGCGAGCGC
>JAPMOB010228312.1:2888-24986 GCA_029875015.1 Lepomis gibbosus
CATAAAAGGTTTACAATAGTGATCAACCCACATTGTTCCAAAGCCTAATAGAGGTTTTTTGCCCATGTATTGACCACAGGCACGCCCATTCTGTGCTAGCCAGTTGTGATTATTGCACTGCTGGTTTCATTGATTGACCTCTGTTGCATTATGATAATATCTAAGCACCATCAGTGGTCCAACACTTGGTGTCATTAGCACAGCGTTAGATATAATTAGCTCTAAGTAGCTAAAATACATTAATAATAGGATTTAACTGACTATACAATGATTTACATTTTTGAAAGTTTGAAACATTTGATGGCAGATTTTCTCACAATATGTTTGGAGGCCTCATACGGATTGAACCAGCTCAGTCAATACCATGAATGCCGCACTTGCCAGCCAAGCAGGTTCATTTTCATGTAAAATCCTGTATATAGGTCTTTCAAGTCTACATTGTTCTGTGTTCCCTACATGTGGGCATGCACATGATCTTATCTGAGATCAGTCCCAGTACCACCCTGAAACAGTTTTTCTCACTCCTGACCTTTATACATTACTGGTCTAATAATCTATTGAAGTGGTTGTGCTTCCTTGATGCCATCTGTTTACCGCAGATGTCCTCACTTGCTATCAAGATGACAAAAACGGAAGGAACCTTATCATGGCAGCCATGTACAGGCATCTATGAGCCCTGTGTGTAACTAAAAAAAAAGGGGACAAAAGAAACTTGTTTTTACTTTAACAAATGAGGAGTGTGTGTGTGTGTGTGTTGTGCCTTGCCTATAGGCCTTTGTAGCCAATTAGACCGAGAGCTTTGCTTCTGTGCTCTAATGAGCTCTGATGCAGCATCATATTATATTGGGATTCTCAGTGCTGCTGTTCATTAATGCTCAGCCATCACCACTAACCAGAGATGAACCTTTTTATAGGTGTGTGTGTGTGTGTGTACGTGTTTAAATGAACGCCTTGTGTGGACCTGCATATGTTGTTTCCACACACATGTAGGCTTACACATGCTGTGTTCAGTATTTGCATGCTTTTACCATTTGCCACCCGAATAGCGTGTGTGTCCGTCCGTCCCTAAAAGGGGCCCTCCTATTCTCTTCCCTCAACTATAACTTTATAGTCAGGTCTGTCCTTTCATATGCTGGAGATAGAGGGATGGTTTAGATGAAAAGAAGACTAGTAAGACTGAAATGAGATATAGAGCGTCGCCTCCTCCTATGCATGACTGCACTGCGAGAGCAGCCCTTATGTCAGCGATGTAGACAGAAGTGTGGGTGTGTGCGTGCAAGTGAAAACATCCACCTGTACACCCTTTTTGCATAATGTCCATCTTTATGACAGTGTTTACGTGCACGCGGAAGGTAAGGCATGTAGACAAAACACAGCTCACATGGTGCAACTATTTTTTTTTTTTTTTTTTTGCATGCTGAGCTAACAGACTACTATGGACCAACTTCACATGAGAAAAAAAAAATATATATAAATAGCAACAATAGCTTCATAAGGTCAGGGCTGACAAAGATACAGTTAGTGTGTATACACTGGACTTCATGCCTCATGGGAAGTGAAACGCGAGACTGCTGCTCTTTCTCAGGACAGTCGATCCTTTGTTTTGGTTTTAGGGATGGAGAGGGGAGTGGTGGGCATGTACCTGAACCTGAGAGCTGAAATCTTTATCAGCCACCTGAATGGATGTTTTCCCAGATTAGACAAACAGAGACAGACAGACACACACATACAGAGACAGACACACACACACACACAGCGAGGGGAGAAATATTCAGATTGCCAGAGCTCTATTTATAGAACACTTTAATCTAAAAAGAGTTTTTCAAAGTGCTGGTGAAGAAGTTGATGACACATTGAAAAGAAAGAAGTTAAAACACCAGAAATAGACAAAAACTTGAGTTTTATGGGACTGGGGACCTGCAAAAAAAGAGAATGAAAGTCACAAAGGCGTTAATGTTTAGCTGCTTGTTCTATGCTGGTTAACTATTAGAGAGCCAAGGACCCGTTTTTCCTTCCTTTCCCTGGCCAGCCCTCAGTCGAGTGTTAATATCAGGCATGTTGGGTTAAAGTCTATAGTAGCTTGACAGTGTACACACTTCCTTCTCGCAAATGTACATAACAAAGGGCATGGTCTGTGGCATATCGGTGACTTGTGCCGCAAAAATGTGACCATAATATTCTTGGCTCAGACCTGCACTGACTCATCTGAAACAGATGCCAAAAAAACTATAGTTTGACATTTAGGGAAATACATTTATTTGCTTTCTTGCTGAGAGTTTAATGAGAAGATTGAAAACAGGAGGAAAAAATACTGATAAAAGATTCTGCCTTACTGATATGACAAAACATTGTCATATCAGTCTGTCAAATATGAAACTACAGCCAGTAGACACTTAGTTTAGCATAAAGACTTGAAACAGAGGGGAAATGGCTAGTGTGGGTCTGTCCATAGTCTGCCTCATTAGCTCAATAACTAGCACGGTATATCTCATTTGTTTAATCCGTACCGGAGTATAAGAACGACCTGGAGGTGACGCATGCACAATCCGTGACACCAACATATGCCCATTAAATCTGTAATACAGCACATCTGCGCCCCATATGCACCTGCTGTAGCATTTCAAAAGGGTAGTGATGAAGGATTGGAAGTTGGGCGGAGCGCCCGGTTGGCTGGTGTGGCATTTTGCATCGGCACGACCTGAGGGGATCAACGTGGTGTGTGTGTGTGTGTGTGTGTGTGTGGGTGGGTGGTGTACAGTCACCCTGCAGGGATGCCTCAGGCTGCAAACTGTGCCATTGCAAGGCATTATTTTTTCTCCTGAAACTACATGATGCAACAGAACGTCAGCCTGAATACCAACTTGATGTGTAATAAGCTAAGCCTGTTATGATGTTAATGGGAAATGAACCAGCTTTTGTTAATGTATGTCCTCTTTGTTTCTCTTCTTCTTTCACCCTTTCCCCTTTTGTCTCCCCTCTTCCTCTTCTATACTTCTCCCTACCTCTCTGTCTTTTGTTTTGCAGAGGAAGCTGATTACACAACTTTTTGTACCGACTCCCTGACCAGAAAGAAAAACACAGTGCTTTCGGCAGTTCTCCTGCGGCCTGACACCAACAGGAAAAAAACGCCGGTGATAATCAGCCTCCCGAGGGACTTCCGTCCGGTCTCCTCCATCATCGATGTGGACATCCTCCCTGAGACGCACCGACGTGTTCGCCTGTACAAGCACGGCCAGGAAAAACCGCTGGGCTTCTACATCCGCGATGGCTCCAGTGTACGGGTCACTCCACAGGGCCTGGAGAAGGTCCCGGGAATATTCATCTCTCGCATGGTGCCCGGCGGGCTAGCCGAGAGCACCGGCCTGCTGGCAGTCAATGACGAGGTGCTGGAGGTGAACGGTATCGAGGTGGCTGGAAAGTCTCTAGACCAGGTGACAGACATGATGATCGCCAACAGCCACAACCTCATCATCACCGTCAAGCCTGCCAACCAGCGGAACAATGTGGTTCGCAGTGGAGGAGGAGGAGGTGGCGGCGCGGCGTCTGGTAGCTCAGGGCGCTCGTCAGACAGCGGTGCCAGCTACTACGGCTACTCCTCACAGGGTGGGGTTGGTGCTGCGGCCTCCATGCCATCGCACATCATCCAGAACTTCCCTGTTGGGGAGCTGGAAAGCGACGAAGACGACGAGGATCTGGTAATCGAGGCAGGAGGCGAGGCTGAGCCAATCAGACACACCGCCTCCGAATATAGCATGCCCTCGCTGCTTCGCTACGAGCCACACCTTAACCTCCGCACTGCCTCCACCTCCGCCCTCTCCGTCAACGCCAATGGGACCCTGCCAGCTAGCGGCAGCAGCGGATCACTAAGCAACGCCAATGCCACTTCGACAACACCGTCGCCAGACAGATCAATGGAGAGGCGGAGTCTGGAGGAAGACGGCACTGTTATAACTCTGTAGACTTGAGATTCACACACTAAACACTGGAAACCAGAGAGAGGCAAACACTAAGAATACTTCTGCACACACTTGTGGGAGTCATGGATCAGCAAATCAAACACAGGAACATCCTGTACCATCATACTGTGACTGTACCTGAGGAGAAGCACAATGAAACGTGTACATATTAAATCTCATGACACTAACATTTACACGTCAAACACTACAGCCCATATTTTCCTCCTCTACATGCCAGTGACCGTGCATGTATGCCATAGTGGTAACACCACCACCCCGGGCCCTCCTCCGGTTCTGCAGGCACAAGAAGCACTTGTTTTTAACCCAAAAAACTGTTGTTGCGCTGAGCTTCCACTAGAGGGCAGAGAAGAAACACCCCATTTTTTCCCCCTCAACATTCCCAGGAATAGATGAGGGTAGAAGTCCTGTGAATGAGTCACTTCCACACCCATAACAAACACACTGTAGCTCAAGCATTTATTGACAATCTTCGGTTGTTTTTTTGCCTTGTCACCCCACGCCCTTACCCCTGTACCACACTATGACCACCTCCCTTCCCCCAGGTGACCACAGCATGCGATTGGTAAAAAGTTGCGGTTCTTTGCAAACAGTACAAGTACCACAACAATTGACCAAGTGCTGAGATCTGCAATATATTGTAGTTTTTATTCAAGGAGAAACAAGTCTGGGTTCTTCGTGTAGGCTCAGATGCTTTTAGCCACTGTTGTTGCTCTGTTAATGACTGACTGACAACGAAAGGCTGGTGATTTTGATAATACTAGGGAGCAACTTGTCTTTGGAAAATCCCTTTACTTTTAGGCCAGTGTTTTATATTATTTTGATATGTTTTCACTTTGTTTCTTGTCTCTCTCTCCCTTTTTTAAAGATTTTTTTTTTATAAAAATACTTATTTCACAAATGACTGTAGGACCACTTTCCGTCTGACGCATTGCAAAGTGCAAGTCACTCCAGAAAACTGCTCTTAAAATTAATTTTCCTCTCATATTTCCTTCATATTGCACTCTCTATCCTTTCCACAACAAGGGCTATTTCCCCTGCTGCATGTGTACAAATAGCAAAATGTGAATGTGATTGAATTTTTGTTTGTTTTACCCTCCTCTTCTTACTGGACCACAAGTCAAAGTATCTAATGTCAGTGCTGTACAGTATATCCATCTCTAACGCTAACCCCCAGGCCCTGAGTTCACTTGGATGTGTCCTGAAACATTCACATATGAAAAGTGTTCTCTCCAGTATATTGGCACCATTTTCTTTTTGCATCTTTATTCTCATTACATTCAGTTAATAACACTACGTAACACGTCAGCCACATTCAGAATAACAACTTCATATTGACTTTGGGCCTAAATGGCAGATCAGTAGCAGGACTGTAACACTATTAGCGAGTACAACCACAGAAGTGGGTTAAATGAGCATGACGTACAGTGACAACAAAGGAACCGCCTGCATCTCAAAAGGGAGGCCTTGTCAGATTGAGTCATATTTAAACACACACACATTCAGTTTGTATGTGATGAAGGTGAGGCAGGTTTGTCTTCTTTGTACAGTATGTCTTGGCTCTGGTCTGTATTTGTTATTTCCACTGAAGCTGTTGCTTTCCTTAAAAAGTCCCTAATGAGGTAATGAACTTGCTCTTAGCAGAAACTTGATTGAAAGTGTAGGCCTATTTTTAAAGCTTCTTTAAAGCTGCACTTGGAAACCTTTTTGTTTTTTTGTTGTTTTTTTTTAAATACCACAAATGTGATGTTGGGCTACGGAGAAACTTGACTTCACATGTAGGATTATTCAGTAGTGGAGTCCATCTGAATCTACCAACATATTGTCCTTATTTTTTTGAGTTGAATTTGTGGGATTTTTGCACTTAACTCCAAATCATTTGCTGACGATTCCTCTCAGAAATGTGTGCTCCAGATCTCATCCCCATGAAAAGTAATTCTGGCACCACCTGTTCTTGAAGTGGATCCATAACATTTATTGGAAGTATAGAGCCATTAACCTCACATGCTGTTGCTAACTGCCTTCCTGAAGCGTGAGAGCAGATGGTCGATTATTTCTCTTATTGATTTTCAACATTTGCTCTCCTGTTAAAAGTTACAACAGTGACTTTAGCATGGATTGTTATCTCACTAAAACACACAGCAACTCTCAGTATCGGCTTCACTTGAACCTATGTGCACTTGTAATGAAACAGTACATTCATACAGTTCACCATCATGCTAGTGTTCTTGTAGTTCTATTTATTGTTTGAATACCTGATGAGCCTATCAGACTGAATCTCTATGACTGGAAACAAACACACAGGTTGTTTATGTGCGTCCACTATTGTATTTCAAGCTATATGTATACGGTACTGTCTTTTTGGCCTTTTATGGTACACTGGATGCTGGTGGGATTCTGTCTTTTTTTTCATTCCTGACATTAAAACAGTAATGAATGGTACTCTGAATGGAAACCTTTTAGAAATCAATGTTAATTTATTTCCTTTACTCCTAACTTTACCACAGGACACTGGGATTGTAACCACAGCAACATTATTTATTCTCTAATCATGTGTCTGCATATCTTCTTTCTTTGTACACATTTTATGACTTTATTTTTTATAACTGATATATTTTTTTTCCCCCCATTCATGATGTTTTGGTCATAAATCTCATGGTAGATGTTGTTGTCCAACAGTAGATGATGATTTTAGTAGATTTTACTGCTCGGGCTAAAGCATAACATGACACTGTTGGGGTTTATTTTTATTTTGCATACTGTGAATTATCAATATTATGTTGTGGGCGAGAAAACAGTCGTGTTAGCACAACCTCAAAACAGGCTACATGTTTTGCTTTGATGTTTTTTTTTATTTTTTAAGTGATCGAGCAATGATTTTTGCTTGCCAGATAAATCCTATGGTATAGATTTGTAATTAAAATTGTCAGTATTTTCATATCGATGCTATATATGATGTGCATTTTTATCACATTTAATGAAAATGTTTTAAGATTCAACTGGAGAATGAATATGAATAAATAGTCTTGCACCTGTACTTGCTGATTGGAGGAGCTGGATAAAATAAACTAATATGTAGTACGATCCTTGTTTGGTGTCTTGTTTATGTTACTGTACCTGTTCGGGTAGTTAGGAAATGAAGCACAGTATTAGCTCATTTAACTTCATTGTGGTGGTTTAGCGCCATCTGCAGGACATTTCAAGAACAGTTTATTTTCCTTGGGAGCGCTTGATTTGCTGCAGCGGTGAAAACGGCAAACTGTTGCCCAACTCACAATCTTCTCTGCGGTACATTTAACCGGACACGTTTTGTATTGTCGACGGTAGATGAAATATGGGTGCCTGTGAGTTAACCATGTGAGTATTTGACCCCTTTTGGGAGGTGACCACCTCCCCAGGGTACCGTAGCCAAAACCCAGACAGCTGAAAATCACGTGACATGACGTGTAACCAGCATGGCGGCGCTGAGCTGAGGTAGCACCTCTACTGGACTGACACCGATAGCCTGGCTTTCGTTAGCTTTCCTTGTCACCTGCTTATTCGCAGGGCCAGGCCGAAGATGACGGCCTGATAGAGGAGCGGCAACACGACCGAGAGATGCAGCAGCAGCAACAACAGCACCGGCCACCACCACAGCAGCACTCACTAACGAAGGCAGAAAACAGTAAAACCAAGAGCATGTTTCTGTCCAGGGCGCTGGAGAAAATCCTCTCCGACAAGGAGGTGAAGAGGAGCCAACACAGCCAGCTGCGCAAAGCCTGTCAGGTGGCGCTCGGTACGTGGCTTTGTTTTGTTAGCTAGTTTGCCGAGTCGTTGGTTCTATGTGGCGCTTCACTGACACATTTCGGCCGCCTCTGGCTCGTTAGGGAGAGCTACTTAGTTAGCTAACGTTAGCCTTAGCGTTAGCATCTGAATGGCCTTTATCGCCTGCTCAGCAGCTGTCCAGTAACGTTTACAGGTGATGTAAGCTGATTGTGTTAGGACATCACTTTCACGTGATATTGTTAATTGTGCAGTGTTTACACCCTCCCTCACAACACCACCACCAACGCTGTCAGTGTCGGCAGGTAAACAAGCTAATGGGTAGCTGTCGTTAGCTAGCAGCGGCTAGGTTAGCTAGCCAAACAGACCAATCCCTGTGTAGTACGTAGCACTGTCACTCAGCCAGACAGCCGAGTCCTGCTCTGCACCCAGACACCCAGGCTATCTAAGTCCAGGATCTTCTGACGTTCGCGCTTTTCCACTCACCAGGAATAGTGTTAGACACCAGCCTGTTCACTTCTTTGTGGTAGTGCTGTTTATATTTCAGCTCGAGCTGCCCTGCCCGTGTGTGCACCCACCTCCTGAAAATGTGGGTGCACTAACTTCTTGTTGGTATAGAGGCTTAACAATATTCTGGTGGACTGCTGAGCCACAGTTAGTTAGTTGGTATTTGTTTTTTTTGCACAGTGTCTCCCCATCAGTCCTAATGTAGGTGATTGAGAGCTATGTAAACAAGAAGTCCTGCTTCATTGTTAAGGCACGATTTGAGCTGTTGGACCACAGTCTGCAAAGAAATAACTGTCACTGGGCAAACAGGTTGGTGTGTTTGAGCTGCTTTGTCTGCTCTCTGTTCTCCAGTGACACACACTCATTATTCATGCCAGTAGAATATAACACTCCTTTTCTCCTTCAGACTCCTCACACTGCCAGTGCAGGATATTTAGTGTGTCTTACACTGACTGTATGTCTGCTGTGGAGCATGTCATCATTCTCAGTGCTGCTTTTTTCTCCGCTCAGATATCTTAGTAGTTATTCTGCGGATTTCATCTGTTGCCTTCATGATTAAATACATGTGCGGTGAAAAAGAGAGATTAGTCGTTAATGGCTGTTTTGAAGTGAAACACCAGAGCTTAGCCTGGTGACTAAATAAAAACTGAGTGTCATTAAAACCTTTTGTATGTTTGGGTCCACTGTCAATTCATAGACCATGAAGAAAGGAAAGTGAGCTCACATTTCTATTAGGCAAATCATAGGGCTTTCTTTCCTGGTACAGTAGCTACCCATCACTGTGACTGTGACATTTTTGGTGAATATTGCACAATCTAATTTCCTCTGTGTAGCTGTGATACGGCGAGAGTCAAGTTTAGTAGCATTTGCTTACACGTAGAGTGTGAGTCTAATCGATTTGGTTGCTCACATCTGGCTGAGTACAACATTACTCACTGGGTAGCTGAGTAGCGGGTGTACAGCTTTGTACAGATGAATGTTTGGTAGAAAATTATAAAGAAATGGAAATTTAGGAAGACTAGCAGAACAGATGGTGATTTGTGGAATAAGACAAAGGCCAAAGGTCTGAAGGAAGCTGTCCAGCTGTGATTATCAATAAAACATAAGGGTAGTCTGAGACATTAATCCTGCTCAGTATTCAGTTAATAATACCTGTCTCTTGTCTACCAACTAAAATGCAAGGAAACAAACAGCACATCCTGCTGCAGTCAGATTGGCCCAGATCCAGGGTCAATTCATGTCACCCTGCTGTGAGCTGAAAGTCTCAAAGTTCAGATTTCATTAACATTTAATCTCCTGTTCCTCCCTCCATAGATGAAATCAAGGCAGAGCTCGAAAAACAAAAGTGAGTATTGTTACATACATATGCTGTTCCCTGAATGAATATATGAATGAATGAATGCACAGCAGTACATTTACGCTCATTTTCTTGTGACATGAGGCTTGAAGCTGAGGTAAGGTTTGCCCTGCAGCAGTCTGCAGTAAACCCCAGCTGCTCACTGTGATTTGTGACTAAAGACATTTGCTGCTTTTATAACTGCTACTTTGGAGTATATCAGCAGTGCTTCAAACAGCCCTCAGGTAATATATCTGCAGCTGTAGGCAAGTCATTTTTTAACAGTCCACCTTTGTACCTTCCTATGGTTTAAACCTAAAGCTTAAACACTCTATAACATTCTGCATCATCAAAATATAGATGTACAGTAAAAGGTCTATTCACATCATCTACTGGAGTTAGCTTTATGTTTCAATGGGACCTTTACTGCTTTTTTTATATGAACAAACAGTGTGTTTTTACCAAGCTGCTGTCACTGGGGCTTTCTAGTTCACACGGCTGTATGCTTTCCTCTCATCCCTGCAGGGATGGTACGGTGGTCCCGCCCAGAGCCAACTACATCGAGGCTGACAAATATGTGCTGCCCTTCGAGTTGGCCTGTCAGTCAAAGTCCCCACGGATAGTTAGCACCTCTTTGGACTGTCTGCAGGTTAATACTCGCTGCCTCACACACATGAATACAGTCAGATAAAAACTCAACAGCTTCCGCTTCCTTCATGGGGGCGGGGAGATGGGGGCGGGGAGAATCTTGCTACACCTGTTTCACACTTCTGATGTGCTCACGAGAACAATGGTTCTACATTCCCCACACTTGCACACACACCATCCTTTAATCCGTTAGTGGCTTTGCAAACTAGCTACACTCTTGTGGTTCGAAGAGGACCCAAGTGTGGAACCACAGAAGATTAACCAAGGAGCTAAATAAATCAAAATGAACATTTGTTATAATATATCAAGTACATGCCAAGTCAACTCTAATAAATTGTGACAATAGCACAAATTTGTCATGAGGTTTGATTATTTTGTCTGAAAGTCTGTTACAAACTGGGAGTCTGAAAGAACTGGGCATTTACAGTAGCGGGAAGGGAAGGCTGCGGTTGAGTTGTGTGATGGGAAATATAGGATGTATTGTTTGGGGACTTGATCTACAATATACTTAGTTCTCGGGTTCGGATTTTGATCTTTCTTTTTAAATCTGTTGCCCAAATTTAGTGTAATATTAAATTGCAAGAGTGCCGCTTTAAACACAAGGGCAATTTTGATCAAACAAACCCCCCAAAAACCCTGTAATTTAATATTAATTTGTAACCCTGAATTTCTTTTTTCCCCCTCAAATACTCACAAACAGAAGCGCCACCTAAACAAACCCCAAACTCACACACACATACAAATGTAGAAATCACACGTGCACAGAGAATTATGTGCATCACATAATATGACTCTTGATTAACACAAAGACCCCAAAACTACTCAGAATTACCCACTCACTCTGCCTCTGCCACCATAACCTGTGCACTGTTTCTCCACGGCAGAAGCTGATCGCGTACGGCCACATCACAGGCAACGCTCCGGACAGCAGAACCCCGGGCAAGAGGCTGATCGACCGGCTGGTGGAAACCATCTGCAACTGCTTCCAGGGCCCGCAGACTGACGAGGGAGTTCAGCTCCAGATCATCAAGGTACGCCCGACCCCTCTCCGTACATCTGGCAGCCTTCAGATCCTCCAGCTGTTAGTGTTGTTTATTTGAGACCCAGTCAGGACTGAGACACTTAAGTCGTCCATTATTCAGAGCTTTCAGTCACGGTTCACAGTAGTGGAGAACATCAGTTTCTTCATGTAATATCGTTTAAGAAAGGATGTAAGACAAGTTGCATAATAATATCAAACTACATATCAGTGTCTTGCTCAATGATGCCTTATGCCTTACCATGTCTTTTTATGCATCTTTATCACATTGTCAGCCACTTAAAAATTCACTACTTTATTCCTGTGACACAATCATTTCTAGCTTAAAATAAAAGCACATTCTGTTACAAAAGCTACCTTTGTTCACTAACCAGTCCTGTGATTGTGTCCAGACTCAACCAGCTGCTGAATTTCTTGCAGCAGCATTTTTCTAGAAGCTGCGTAGATCAATTTATTTCTTCCTTTTCTTTTCTGGTTTCAAACACTAGCAGCTTATATATAATATTTTAAGTTTTGGCTTTGTGACTTTACATAAAGTTTAAATTGTTTTGTAGACATTTAAATACATCTTATACTAATTTATCCATATTTCCATGTCCGTTCTTTGACTGCCTTGTGTTTGTTCGGTAGGTGTGATTCATTGCTACTGCTCACTCAAGTGTCCTCTTATAGAGTGAAATACACATCCTGGTTGGTTGGAAAGGGCAAAGTCTCTCCTGTTAAAAGAAGCACACACTTTTATCACTGTTGACAAAAGATTTATAGGAGAGATTAACAAGATCTGCTGCTTACATTCACCACTGAAGGAGACCTGAATGTCAGTGCAGTATATTTAGACTGACTAACTAAATTTGAACACAGAATATTTGAAAAAGATTTTTTGTGTATCATCAAAGTAGAAATAAACAATTCATCAAACATTCTGTAACAGAGTTTGACATCTGTGGCTTTAACGTGTCTCATAAGAAGGGAAGTTGAATGGTGATTCAGCGGGTACAGCAGCAGCGTCTTCTAAACAAGACATCCTGTCTGATAGCTCGACTTCCTTTTCTCTCTGTCCAGGCCCTGCTGACGGCGGTGACCTCCCCACACATAGAGATTCATGAGGGCACGGTGCTCCTTACCGTCAGGACCTGCTACAACATCTACCTGGCCAGCCGCAACCTCATCAACCAGACCACCGCTAAGGCCACGCTCACACAGATGCTCAACGTTATCTTCACACGCATGGAAAACCAGGCTGTTAGTTCAGAATACATATGATTAATCTGTATTATAATGAAGTATTTGTTTTCCTCATATAAAACAATTAGTCTACATGGCTTCTCTTCTCCTTCTGCTGCCACCTCAGGCTCTGGAGGCTCAGGAGCAGGAGAAAGACCGGCTGTGTCTACCCCAGCAGAACCCATCCCCAGTCCCAGGTAACCCGAGGTCTGGCTCCCCCCGGTCTGACCGGACACCTACCCCAGAGCCCCAGAGCTCCTTGTCCCCAGCAGTCAGTTCTCCAGACCTCACTACCACCAGCTCCACACCCCCACCGGCAGCCCCCGACCTGGACCAGGACCAAGCGCCAGACAGACCATCAATCAATGGAGAACCTGATGGCGGCAAGGCTCCGATGAATGGAGGAGCTGAGCAGGTCACACCATCAAGAGGTACGTGTCAACTAGGACCTCCAACTTTCTTCAAATTTGAAGTTCAAATTCAATCTTGAAAATCTTTTTTATTTTTTCATCTCTAACTCAGTCTGAAGGTGTAACCGTTGATTGTGCAGCTTTCAAACAATAGCTTCATTAATCTTCATGACTCTTCTTACTCTTTGTTATTTGTTTACATCAGATTCAGTGTTTGAGTATGAAGGTGCAGAGACACCTCCTACAGCAGCCCAGCCAGCTGAGGAAGGAGACAACCCAGAGGGCAATCCAGAGGGAGAGGAGGGAGGGCAACAGCCAACCCAGATACACAGTGGAGCAGGTCACAACTCACTTGTCTATGCTATTTTTATTTTTGCTATTTGCTTTTATGTCTTCTGTCTCTTTTGTTTTGCTGAATGTCAGTACGCTGGCCGGCGACAGTGTTTTGCTTTCGTGGTCATTAAAAATGTCTGTTCTGGCCTCTCCTTCAGGAGGTGAGCACCCTGCCCACCCTGCCACAGAGCAGAGTGAGGGGGATCCCCCCGGAGTCAGAACAGAGGGTCAGCAGATGAACGGCATCATTGAGGATCGCTCTTCTGTTTCGTCCACAGATTTGCTGGTGAGCAGTGTTAATAACATTAGATATTAATCCGTAGTGTGCTGCTTGCCTGTGTGAAGTGGAAATAACATTTTAACTTCTAAAAAATGTATAAAGTTAATGTTTGCCTCAATTAATGTTTTCTTCTTGTATGTTGTAAACATCAGTAAACGTGTGGTATTACTCTGTCTGTACGTATGCAGGCACTCCCCACCAACTATGAAAATATGTTTCACACATGGCCAGAAAGCTCACTTCCTTTGTGTAGCAATGTTCTACTTCTTTGTTTTTTATCAAGCAACAACTGACCATCATCAACGTTTAGTTCCTGTCATCAGTCACACGCGAGTTGGGGATTTGAATTGGTTAGAGAGAATGCCAAATGCAGTTCTTTCAATGTGTGATGGAGAAGTAGATTACAAACCAACAAATATGTACTCATCCAAACCACTATGCTACTATACATAATTAAAAAAATGCTTTAAAAATATGTCTCTGACTGTATCTGTGCCAGTGAGTGTAGAAGGATGTGCATTGTCTCCTCTCCTTACCCAGAGGTGAGTCATTGTATATTTTAACAGTAGTGGGCAGGAATGACTCCCTGTAGCGGCCATTATTACTGTGCAGCTGAAGGACTCTCCGACTGAAGAGCCTTTGTTGTTGGCAGAAAAATTAAGATTGACTTTCTTCATCTGTCTCAGGATGCCGAGGCCCTGCAGGGATCCCACAATGCCGCCCGTTTCTCTCACATCCTGCAGAAAGACGCCTTTCTGGTGTTCCGCTCTCTGTGCAAACTCTCCATGAAGCCCCTCGCTGATGGACCTCCAGACCCAAAGTGAGTGTTTTTCTTCGTATGTCAGTTCGGACCTGTAAATGCAAGTTAACTTGCATATCCAGGCCACTTTTTGTTTTATACCAATCCATGAAGATATTTTTTAAAAAGTCTCTCCTGACATCCTGATCTAAGTCATTACATAGGAAGATAACCTCTATGGTAACATGGAACATGTCCTAAATCATTACAACTCGTGCTCTGAGGTTCTTTTAACGTGCAACCTTTTTATTTTTGTCATGCAAGCTACAGCTTGGCAAAATAAATACAGATGCCTTTGTCTTATGCACAGTGCTTCATCTCACTCTCCACAGGTTAACTTGCCCTTTTCCATCCTGGCGTGTCCCTGTCATCTCTAGTTACTGTAACATTAGATCCTGGGCCAGTCAGTGTGAATGGGCCAGAGTAAACTGAGCCAGAAAGATGCTCACAAAGAAGTCAGTCTGGCCTACATTAAATAAATACCATGATGAAAAACCATTATACCAAAGTGTCTTGTGTTTCCCTGAGCTATTTGTAAACTGTTGATGGGACATTAAGGCACTTCAATCTCTACTGTGCATGCTGCTATATATACATCTTCAGTGCCTTTGTCTATTTTCTTTATATTTACACATACAGTGAAACTGAAGCCCACACAATCCCTGTCCCCCTGCAGGTCCCATGAGTTGCGGTCCAAGATTGTCTCGCTGCAGCTGCTGCTCTCTGTGCTGCAGGGCGCCGGGCCGGTGTTTCGCACTCATGAGATGTTCGTCAACGCCATCAAACAGTATCTGTGTGTGGCGCTGTCCAAAAATGGCGTCTCCTCTGTGCCTGAGGTCTTTGAGCTCTCACTGGCTATCTTCCTCACCTTACTCTCCCACTTCAAGGTCCACCTGAAGATGCAGATTGAGGTACAGGAACAGTAGCAGACTGTGTCATCTTTGCTGCGGGGGGAATGTACCTGCTATATTTTTTGTAGACATTTATTATAACATTTATTTTGATGCAGCTAGTTTGATTAAAGAGTCACATCGACTTTTTATCTCCTGACTCTCATCTCCTCTCGTCCACCTTACCTCAGGTGTTTTTCCGGGAGATTTTTCTGACCATCCTGGAGACATCGACCAGCTCCTTTGAGCACAAGTGGATGGTTATCCAGACACTAACACGCATCTGTGCAGGTACAAATCTGCTGATAGAAGTTTTCTCAAATTAAAACAAAAAAAAAAAATCAACATACACAGTCAAACTAAATCCCTTTTCAACATGGAAGCTTTTGAAGTGATGGCCTTTTGTCGTTCAGACATAGGTTGCTTTTATGTTATTTAAACGTGACAGGACATTTATAAACGCTCAAAATGCTTGTGCAATATTTGGTACCTGGTGCACAAGAGGAAGTGGCATCACTGCTGGAAAACAGCAGTGAGTTGAATGAAGTTCAGTGATGTGAAGGAAGAAGGGTGTTTTCTGTTCTCTCACAGGCTCCATCACTGATGGATTTTAAATGATTTTCCTTTTGAAGCCTTATTTATGAACCATTGTGGGTGCAAGATTCTGCTGCCTGTTTTTCTAACATCTGACAGTGCACAAGCAAAGCAGTTTGTATGAATGAAAGTAGTAAATATCTGAGAATTTTAATCTAATATTTATAGCATATAGCATATAGCTCTCTCTATAACTTTGTGCTGCTTCAGCCTTTATGTTAATCTGACTTTTCTGTTCAGACTTGTGCTGTGTCTTACAGAAATGTTACAAGTCAGACGTAGTAAGAGTGCTGTACTGACATACACAGAGGCAGACCAACATGTAAAAATTACCATCAGATTTTCATAACAAGGTGCATGACAAAGTTGTAGCGATAGCTTCACCTCATATTTATCATACCCCTTTGACTATGCTGTAGTTGAAATCATTGCTGGCACTGATCAAAAATTGCATGTTCTTGTGCTCTAGTAACAAGAGTGGCATGCATGCCACGGTAATAAATATTTCTGCTGCTGCAAATAAAGCCATCATTGTAATTACTGACGAGTGCTGCCAACAGTGCATTATCACCCCGTTTTAATCTTAATTAACTCAATATAATTTAAAAGCTTTTTTAATTAATTTCTCCCTCCCAGATGCCCAATGTGTGGTCGACATCTACGTGAACTACGATTGTGACTTGAATGCAGCCAACATTTTTGAGCGCCTGGTTAATGACCTGTCTAAGATTGCTCAGGGCAGGAGTGGTCAGGAGCTTGGGATGACTCCTCTGCAGGTACACATTCACTCACAAACAAGAAGCCCACAGTGTTTTCATTTCACATGCTACTTATTAAGCTGTTAAATTTAAAAGAGTGAGGCAGAACACTTCTGGCCTTAATTTCTTAAGTCATTGTTGTGTGTGTGTGTGTATGTGTGTGTGTGTGTGTGTGTGTGTAACACCACTTGTTGAGTGTGTATTTGAGTCTGAACTTGTGTGGTTCTATAATATCCACAGGAGCTGAGCCTACGGAAAAAGGGCTTGGAGTGTCTGGTGTCTATCCTCAAATGTATGGTGGAGTGGAGCAAAGACATGTATGTCAATCCAAACCTTCAAGCCAACCTGGGTAAGTGTGTAGTGTACGGTAAATTTGTGAACAATGTATAGGGGAAGGGATGAGTCTAAACATAATTAATATATATGTGTGTGATTTTTTTTATTTTTTTATTTTTTTTTGCAGGCCAGGAGCATCCATCTGATTGTGAGGGAGTCGAGTTGAAACTCCCGGAGCATCTGGCCGGGCGCCGAGACAGCATCAGCTCGCTGGACTCCACTGTCTCCTCCAGCGTCCCAGTTTCCCAGGCAGACCATCCTGAGCAGTATGAGGTTATCAAACAGCAGAAGGACATCATTGAGCACGGCATCGAACTGTGAGCCTTTTTTCTCATCCTGATTAGGATTTACATTAGGATTACTGAGGAACCTTGAGTGCGGAAATGTATTTCTTTTTATACTTTATTCCTTTTGTTCTCGTTTAGAGAAGATAAGCATTGACGTTTTCCTCTGTTCTCTCCCTAGCTTCAACAAGAAGCCAAAGCGCGGTATCCAGTACCTGCAGGACCAGGGCATGCTGGGTGCCACAGCTGAGGACATCTCCCAGTTCCTACACCAGGAGGACAGACTGGACACTGTGAGGGATTACACAAACTTAAATTATAAATTCAATGCTGTATTCTCAAACAGCAAAAAAAGTTTGTAATCCTCAACCACTTCACCTCTGCATCCACAGACCCAGGTGGGAGAGTTCCTGGGCGAGAACATCAAGTTCAACAAAGAAGTGATGTACTGCTACGTGGACCAGTTGGACTTCTGCGGGCGGGACTTTGTCTCAGCGCTCAGAGCGTTTCTGGAAGGCTTCAGGCTGCCGGGTGAAGCCCAGAAGATTGACAGGCTGATGGAGAAGTTCGCTGCTCGATACCTAGAGTGCAACCAGGGGTAAGACCTTAGAAGTGCTTGGAGACTTTGAAAACAAAACAAACATTAGACCAGCGCAGCTAATAACTGTTTTCCTGATGTGTGTCCCCCTGCAGACAGACTCTGTTTGCCAGTGCAGACACTGCCTATGTGCTGGCATACTCCATCATTATGCTCACCACAGACCTGCACAGTCCTCAGGTGAGAACAGTGGAATATTATGTTGTTCACTATCATCACCATATGTGGGCCGTTGTATCGGCGATGCAACTGTGTCTTGTTTCTCTTTGGAATATTTATTAAAGATGTACAGCTGTCACATTGCGTGACCACCAAGGTTTTGTGCAGGAGAAATGAAAGAACAGTAGCACCACTAGAAATTGCGTGTTTTGACTCATGCAGTATGTATTTTAAAGCATTCAGACCAAAAACAGCCCTGTGTTGTGCAAGGGAATGCTTTGTTGGGCCTGTGTTGTTTCAGTTATTGACGAGACAATGAAATACAAAGGAAGAACAGTTTGAGTAACAGATCTACAAGCTTGAAGGCTTATCAGACACCAAAACACCCCAAAGCAGTTTATTACACTGACAGGATTTTACAACTCAGGAAAGTTGTCACGGTGACAAATGTTTTATATTTTGGCACGCCAATCGTGAGGTAAACAGTATAAATGCAGCACAAAGTAATCTAGCAGTGCTTGCATGTATTTGATTGGCATTTGCACCCCCACTGTGTCAATGCAGTGGCATTCAAATGATTGAGTGGGCAGCCCAGGTCTGTATCTGCGTGAACGCTGCCTTCTACAAATAGCTGCCGCGCCTGATTTATCACTGCTGACAGATCACTGTGACAGAGGAAACTGCGTCTGAAATTTAAAGTCTGGGAAAAGCAGGTAAATATGGTGCAGTGTCACACTGAGAGAGACGGGGGGGGCGGCTGTTGTATTTTTATTTTATTTATGTTTATAGAAATAATCTATTCAAAGGAGTTTAAAACTTGTACCAACACTACTCAGTCATTGATCTCTTTGTTGAGTTGACAGTATCAGGCTTAAATATCTTCTTACATATATTCTTAAATACATGCCATCCAAAGGTCTTTTTAACCAATATTCAAACTTTAGCAGCAGGAAAAGGTGTATTTTGGCTCCACTGCTTTCCAGACATGTGCAAAGTCAAAACAGCAAACAGTGGCTGAGTTCATTTATGTCTGTAGTTTAGTCAAATTAATAACCCTATTAATTTGAAAAACTGCAGTGACACAAAATGATGCAACCCTGGCAATATTTTGCTGCAGGGTTTTTAAATATCTCCCAGCAAATATGGACCAAACCATGATAGAAGCTGATAGCTGATTATAGCAAGACATTAGGCAGTGAATGTGTGTTTGTTAATTCGACCACATGCAATGCTTGAATTACTCAGCAGTAGATTTTTCCCACTGTGGCCATTCACAAAATGGCCAATTTACTTCTCCAACTGCCTTTTTGGATCTTCTTTCTTTATGTAGGTGAAGAACAAGATGACAAAGGAGCAGTACATCAAGATGAATCGCGGTATTAACGACAGTAAGGACCTGCCTGAAGAGTATCTATCTTCCATATACGATGAGATCGCAGGCAAGAAAATTGCCATGAAGGAGAGCAAAGAATATTCAATCACCCCAAAGTCCACCAAGCAGAGTGAGTACTTGTCTGCTATCAGACTCATTCTGTCAGGATTACTCAGTCAAATGAAACTCTCTGAAGTTTGCTGTCTGATCATTGGCTGGTAAAAACAAAACAGACTGCTGATGTATAACTGTGCTGTTCTCCAGGCTCAGCTCATCTCACCCACCACTATTCTGTTTACTGATAAACACAAAAACATCAGAAACATTCATGACGTCCTCTCTCCAGGTGTAGCCAGTGAGAAGCAGCGTCGCCTGCTGTACAACGTGGAGATGGAGCAGATGGCGAAGACCGCTAAAGCTCTGATGGAGGCTGTGAGCCACGCTCAGGCCCCGTTCTTCAGCGCTACACACCTGGAGCATGTCAGGCCCATGTTCAAGGTATTACTCTTTTCATTTACTTTACACTCCTGGTTAGTTTGAATTTGATCTTTGAACAGTGGGATGCATATTGTAAATATCAGATGTGGACACCTGCTGATCGTTGCTGTGTGTTGTAGCTGGCGTGGACCCCGTTGCTGGCAGCGTTCAGTGTGGGACTGCAGGACTGTGATGACCCAGAGGTGGCGTCGCTGTGTCTGGAGGGCATTCGATGTGCCATTAGGATTGCTTCCATCTTCAGCATGCAGGTCTGGTGATTATTTTTATATTGGCTCAGTGTTCTTAGTGTTTAAAACAGCATGGCACTGTGACTGTGGGGTAACTAGCCTTCCTGGTTGCAGTTGGAGCGGGATGCGTACGTCCAAGCCTTGGCCAGATTCACCCTGCTGACGGCCAGTTCCAGCATCACAGAGATGAAGCAGAAGAACATAGACACCATCAAGACCCTGATCACTGTGGCCCACACTGACGGAAACTACCTGGGCAACTCCTGGCATGAGGTGACTTCCCTTGTAATAGGATTTATGTGCGAGATAACTTGGACGTACACTCAGTTGCTCAGTTTATGTCCACCCAAATAAAACCAATGCAGTCTTATAGAACAGTACATATCCTATCTTCATGAAGAACTGTTTTAGAGAGGCACTGATTCAAATGTATTGTCATTTTGAAGGCTGCAGTTTGTATTGATAAAATATTATTAACACTTCAGATATAATGCAATACAATTCAAGAGCACCTCAAATAGGGCTTTAGCCTCCTTAATAGGGCTGGACAATTAAACAATAACAGTAATTATCGTGATATTATTTTTTTGAATAACAATATAACAAATGTTCTATAAATATTAATAAATGTTTGATTTTATTTACTTGAGTCATACATAAATTAGGACTTAATGTTTTTATTGAACTTACGTTTATTTTTTGAGGAAAAAGGACTGAAAAAAGCTTTTACTTAATTTTACTCATTCATATTTGTTGACAAATATTTTATCAGAATTGTTTTGAATGTTTTACCTCAGATTTGTGAAGTGGTCCACATCAAGTGTTTGTTCTGACCATAAAGAAGAGTTTAATCCACATTTAACCATCTTGTTTCTTCAGCTTTCACTCAGGAGCAAAAGATGGCCTTTAAACGATTTGATACTTACCGTGATAGTTATTTATATCAGAAGATATGAAACTGTTTGTCGTGATAACATTTTTGGCTACATCATCCTCCTCCTAAATAACCATGAAGTTGAATAAACAACTCTGAAACAGTTTCAACAAACATGAACATTGGAGGATGTTGCATTATATTAAGAAAACACAACTTTCATTGCTGATACAGCTTTATTTATTTGATTTCAAAACTGCACATTATGAAGCGATAGAAAACTAGTTGTACTCAAATTCTTGGCTTGTTTATTCAGTCCTTTGCTGCTTATTCAAAATTATAGACAGTGGAGTTATACTGAGATGTGTTCATATTGTTACAGCCTGTTTCCCAACACAGAGACATTACAGAAATAAATGATCTCTGCCTCCATTAAGGGCATACAGGCCCAGCTGTCAGGTGTAGTTGAAAGGGGAACTGGATGAGAAGCTAAATTCCTTGTTCTGCAGGAATGCGCTATACATGCAAATTGCAGCACTATCATAGGTACTTGAAAACAATGTAACTGGGCTGACTAGGATACACAATTGTGCACGTTATCGATTATTTCAGATATGTACACAGTGTATATATATATATTTATATATTTAAGTCACACAGGTGGCTTGCCAGTGTTTACATGCCGCCTATTGTGAATGGATTATTGGTTAATATTGCTATTTGAACTGTTCATTTATTTTAGTCATCATGTTTTTGCATGTATAACATAGATAGCTTAGTCACTTAGTTACTTGTAAAAGTGTACACATAAAAAAACATAAAACCTTTTGCTATTTTTTGCCTTTAGAATCGCAATCTGAATATTTCAGCTACAGGCCCTGGGGAATTAAGTTCACCCAAAGAAAAAGCCTCTACCTTTAATAGTTTGATATTAAAATTGCAATTGTATTTATTATTTAGATCTTGAGGTGTATCAGTCAGTTGGAACTTGCCCAGCTGATCGGCACAGGTGTAAAGACACGCTACATCTCAGGGGTGGTCCGCGACAAGGAGGCCGGCATCAGGGGCTTACCCTCCGGCACAGAGGAGTTCATGCCCCTGGGGCTGGGTAAGAAAACACATACGCACACACACACACACACACACACACACACACACACACACACACACACACACACACACACACACACACACAC
>JAPMOB010228313.1:0-34462 GCA_029875015.1 Lepomis gibbosus
GAAACAACTAACAATTATCTTTTTAATGGTCAAAAATATTTGAGGGATTCATAAGTTAATCATAAAGTAAAAAATTTAGTCAATGAAATATCAAACAAATAAATAAAATGCTTTTCATTTCAAGGTGACGTCTTTAAGTGTTTTGTTTTGTCCGACCAACAGTCTAAAACTATTCAGCTTTAAATGACAAAAAAAAAATTAAAACGGAGAAAAACTCCAAATCCTCACATTTTTCACATTTTTGCTTGTCATATAGACTTAAACAATGACCGAGAACACATTTTCTCCCCGTCGATCTCCCCGTGTATTCTGTATGTGTACTGTCGGAAATGTTACCATACGGTGGTGACTATACTTGTTTCATTGGATTACATTATAAGGTTTGGGGAGTAAAAAAAGGGGACAGAATAACAAGACTGAGTTGATCCTAATGTTTTGCATGTGCTTCTACCTTTTATAAAGACTGGTATTTAGCGTATGATTGCTCTGTTTTAGCTTACTGCCTGCTTCCACGGATGGACATGTGCTAAAGCGCAGAGACTCTTAATCATTGCCACAACCTGCTTTCCCGATGCCAGGGCGACATTCATTATAAAACTCCCCATTTGCGTGTCTGACCACATTAAAGCCCAATGGTCCGTTTGTAATTTTGGCTTTAATAATGAAATGGCCAGAACTGATGAAGTTTTCGTTTTTTCTGTCTTTCCAGTTTTCCTGTTAGTTCCTGGCCATTAGGATACCCGTAGTGTCATTAGAGGATATTAAGGTTTTTTAGTGGAAATGGTTTGGCTGAGGTTTTGTGTTTGTGTGTGTGTGTGTGTGTGTGTGTGTGCGTGTGTGTGTGTGTGTGTGGGTGGGTGGAAACATAATGAAATGTATTTTTTTTCAGGGCTTATAATGCAGAGAACAGCGGGGAGCTTCAGAAGCACTTCTATCATCAGCCTGTGTTGTTTTTGACTTAATTTTAAACATCCACGGGTTGATTTGAGTCCTGCTTTTTCAAAAGAAATCACTATCATCTTTACTCCAAACCAGAGAAAATTCCATGACAATCAAAAACTTTGATGATAAACAAGTATAGCACCCCCATATTTATGGATATGTATGTATTAGTTAATAACATACCCATTTATCTGTTTTCCCCTTCACACATTGCTTGAAGTGACAGATAAATGTACAAGGACATTACTGGATCAGGGCCATTATGACCGGGACACAAAGAGCAACACTATAATTTGAACATTTTCAATGGCAGGGCTATCAGGGGAGCTATTTGGGAAAATAGTCATTCATTGGAAGAAGAGGACACTTTCCCCCTTTTATGCCAGAACAAACTGTAGACAGCTAATTCTATAAAACACGTACACAAAATAAACTGATTACTTTTCAACTCAGTGGTCCAATTTGTTGAACAGTCTGACGGGCCCATACAGCTGTTTGATGTCTTTACAGCTGTAGTGTGTACCCACAGTCTTTCATGTCATAGTGTCATTTAAGGACAGATCAAACAGGCACGACAGAGAAGACAGAAGAGGACGTGCAGAGGTAGACAGATTGTGATTGAAACAGTGCTGCAGTTATTGGCTAATAGCCTCTGTGACTATTGGCTGAAATGAACACACACAGACTCAGCTGTATATCTTGTCAAAGGAACAGTAGCACGCACGCATCAACACAAATAGTTTTGCATGGTACATAGAATTTTTTTTCATAGTTGATACTACTCTAATAATATAATAAACTCTTAAGTTCATATTTTAGGTGCATCTCTAAACATTTTACATAATTTCATCTCACTTATTCTCACAGCAGAGACTCTGTACCACCGTATTCACTCATTGTCTTTCAGTCCACTACTTAAACACAGACCAGCTAAGTGGACATATGTATGTAAAGTATGATCTCACAATGAAATATTTATGTCTCTAGGTATGAATTTCATGCACCGTTCCCCTGAGTATACCGTCGCCTTTGGCAAGGCCGACCACTTACCTCACGGTGCTACAACACCTCTCTATGTCTCTTTCTCTCCCTGTCTATCTGTCTCTCTCTTCCACTTTGACGACAGCTTATTTGACATGTCTGCATAACTCTCAGTCAGGCAAGTGTCTGGGGCTGATATGCCTGTATGAATAGTATTTCCCATTTTGCCATGGCCCAGAGAGCCTATAAGCATCCTCAGCAATTGGAAATAAACCATCTGTCAGTCGGGCCCCTCCACAGGCGGCGGAGAGCCGTGCCACTTGCCCCGTGTCCCATCATGGCCCTCAATAGGAACCCATTTAGCTATTGTCACATAGGAAATGGAGCAACTTAACTGGAGAGCTCTGGGATTGGTGTGGTGTGTGCTGCAGCGTAAATAGAGAGGATTTCTCAAGGCGCTCGCAGCTTTTGATGTTTTATGTTTAGTAAGCAGGATTAGAGGATATTCTGTCTCATGGATTCCAAATTTACACGTTTTTATTAATTTTGGGGTACTTGAAGAGATAAAATTTGACTGTTTGTCACATTTCTACTTCTGGTTTGACACTTCAGCCTGTCAGCATATGGTTTCTTACACTGGGCGGTGATGTTTTGTTAAAGCTGACAAATCAATGTTTTTATATTAGCAAAAGGTCAAAAGACTATTTAAATGTAAAAATGCTCACTGATGGTGGTGAACCCATGAGGAGTTATGACCTCACTCTGCTGTTCACCTCAGCTCTGGAGAGCTCTTTAGCATCATTCAGCTCATTATTTTGGTTTTATGGCCCACAGCTTCACTATTTAGGTTCACTTGGCAGTTGTGCCCTAACACGTTATTCATAATTGATAAAATGTCAAATGGAAGTGCCAAAAACTGAATTTCTTCAGGCTGGCTCCAAAAGCAAGTCATCCCCATAGACTACCATGTTAAAATGCTCAACTTTACAGCAGAAAAAACATGTTTACAGCCCAAAAAACATATATATATAACACAACCTGTTTAAATTATATTAAGGCTTAAGGCTATGCATAAATAATGGCCCCGTTGAGTGATAGATGGGTGCTGTCACAGGTGGCTAGCCACAGCGCTTCATTCGGCCCACCCCAGCTCCACCTTGTTGCCCATTTTTGGATTAGCTGGGAGTAGGCGAGTCAGGCACTGCCAAGATGGCGACAGCCAGAGCCTCCCACATTGAGCTTCACAATCACTCTTCAGAAACCTTTGGGTGAAGTCACAGACTAAGACTAAATCCATGTCTTAGACAGTCTGTGTAGAAAACATAGACACCATCAGTATAAAAATCTGAAGGGGTTTATTGGAGCATTTTTCTGACTTGACACCGTATTTTTTGATATTGGGTGTTAAATGCCATTAGCTGAAGGATTTCATATATTCTATGAACGCTTAAACCAGAAAGCCCTCATGATTGGTGCTTCACATTTTATTATTTTTTCATTTTTCAAAGGCTGTCAAATCAAGTCTTTCCCTCAGATCTCCGTCCATTTGCTCCATGCTCCATGTTCGTCTCAAAGAAAGAGATGCCTACATGTATGCTCCCGTCTGTAAGGGCGAGAGCTCTCCCTGACCTCCATCCAGTAATCCCTAGACCTCTACTTACACACTGCTGATCCCTCCTCATTTACTATTTATCGTCTCTTTCCTTTCACCACCCTGTCATCTTCGTCCAGGATGTCTAGATTTTAAAACCCAACACATCCTAATCCCCTCATCCTCCTACTCAGCAGCTGCCTCCCAGATTGGTCATCATACTGCTACTTTTTTATCTTAGCTAACCCTTAGCTCTTTATCACAGCTGGGCCTATAGCCTCAAGACCTCTCTGCTGCCCAGTCAAGTAAGAGTAATCATAGTTATATTATTCCTTTTGAGTTGCTAATGGTAGTGCTGTGTTAAAAAAAACATGTTCATTCTTGTGAGACTGGTTTGTGCTCCTGTTACACTAAAGCTATGAACAATCTATTTGATTTTGGAATAATTCTTCTTCCCTTCTTCATGACTTGTTCTAATCATCGTCCCTCATTCTCCACCTTCTCTTCCCCTTGTCCCAGGCGTGGTTCAGACCTGTAATGGGAACTTCATGAGAACCATCTTTAAAACACTGCCCTGTAACTAATCTCACTGGGGGCATCCAGCCTCTTGGGTATGGGGTCAATGGAAGGTAAATGTGTGTGATGCTTTAGCCCATGTCCAAAGGGGTCATGACTTTAAGTCATTCACCACATGTATCTTGGACATGGGTGTCTTCTTACAGATCCAGATTGAGTGTCCCTTAGGGAACACTCAAAGACACCATGTTCTTTTGATGAGATAGGACTCTGACCCTAGATAAAAGCTGCATGTGCTGAGACACTGCAGGTCACTCGGATGATACTCTCTGATGCGTGTGTGTCCCTGTGAGTTCCTTCTGCAGAAGACTTGAATAAATTCACAAAAAGACAAGTGTTTGCCTGAGCTGTTTATTTAAAAACTCGAATTGCCATAGCAGACCCATCTTGGACGTGATTGCTGCAGCTTGTCACACATTCACTTAATTTCATTACAGTGGATGGTGCAGAGGCAGGGAGTGAAGGAGGCTTTGATATTTGGGAGGCACAATGTGCAAGGAGAAAGAAACAGAGGGTCTCATGGGATGGGGGTGGGGGCTGCCATCACTGCTCAGGCACATCAAAGGATTCCTCAGCAGATGTCTCTAAACAAGATGGCTGCCAGGTCAGCTTAGTCAATTACCTCAGTAATAAGAACAGGTTGGTGTTTATGCGGCATGCTCAGGTCCGTGTGCTGTGTGGTTTTTACGCAGCGGACAGTTGTTTTTTCTCAATCTCTGAACTTGCTCTGAGCTTTTTAAATTAGAGTGAGGCATTTGATTTGGATGGATTGAAGTATGTTTTGATCACACAGAGAGAAGTGAAAAGAATTTGCTGTGAGGGTCCAGTGACTGCCCCCTGCTTTCACTCTTTAGTTAAAAAAGTATCCCTATGGCTTTGCTTTTTTGCCTCTATGGCAGCTGTCATCCTCTGTTTCAGAGTAGGAGGAAGCAACAGGAAATAATCATCTGCGTTTGGTATGTTTCAGGCCTGAAGGCCTGCCAGGCCTAATGGTACAGGGGTGGCTAAACCATCTCTGACTGAATGAGGCCATCAGATTCATATTTGATGTTCATGTTTTATTGTGCGGGAGACTATACATTAACACTTTCATGCTGAGGTGACAGTCAGTGTTGAGTCTGTGAACATATACTTGTTTATTAAGAAGCCCAGAACCCTTGTCATTACTGCAGCCTCACTGTGTATGCGGCTGCTCCTCTTTAAACTCATAAATATGAACACAGATGGCATCAAACAAAATGTTACGTAAACAGCTCTGCAGCCTCCAGGGTTACTAAATGTAAATGTTTGACTTCTAGTAGGCCCCACAATCTCTCAAGGCTCATTTACTGAAAAAAACCCATCTCTGGCCACATGCATCCAAAGTCTGTTTTGTCCAAAGAACAAATTATTACTAGTAGTTGTATTAGTGAAAATATTTTCCTGTAGCAACCAGCCGTCATCCTGGCTCCACTAGTCAACAAAACAGGCACTTTCCTCCAGAAATGATATAGGCAGCAACATTGTCTCGTGCATACAAATAGGGTGGTTAGCATGTGATCCATCGTGGAATGGATCGCACCCTCTGGCTTGGGCAACAAGAAAAACCTCGTAGCGGGATTAAAGTTCTCCCCCACCCCTCATGAGTAAATGTGAAACGACAGTCAGATGGACAGTATACTTGACGTTTTATCTGTTCACCGAGAGCATAAGGAAGCTGCTCAGATGGTCAAGCAGTGGCTCTGCTCGTAATTCTGGTTTCAGAGAGGGAGGGAGAGATAGAGAAAGGGACTGCATGCAACTCCAGCCTTTATCCTCATGGCTAGTTGCTATAGCAACATGACTTCGCATTCCTTTTCACCTGCCGTTTTTGATCAATTCTCACTCTTGCCTCTCCCTCGCCAACCTTCCTTTGTCCTGAAATGCCTCGTCTCTGCGGCTGACTTACCTCCACTGTTTTTAGAGTGGACTGCTGCTGACTAGAACTCTCTTTTAATTCATAGAGGTCTCTGTGTGAGGCAACACCACTCCTACAAAGTCAATCACGCCCCGAGCTAATGATTCATCAGGAGCCAGGAGTCTCTGGAGTGTCCCTGGACCAACTCAGCTACAGAAGTCCATCATGCCTATATAAAAAAAGAAGAATCTTACCAGACCTTCATTAGAGTCACAGGGCATGCTTTCCACTCAGGAGAGATCAAGGAAGAATGAGAAAAATGTGTAGCCAGAGGTTAGATGCGACCAATTATATGCCACAGACATCCTTTATAATATATCTGAACTATGCTTATGTTTCACAGCTTCCATCATTTGAACGCTGTTTTGCCGGAATGGCATTGTGCTAATTAGCCTGTCTTAATCAGGCAAGTGAAAAGAAGAGCTCTTTGCAGGGTCCTGCATAATGGGTATATAGATGGATAGTGACAGTCAGTCCTGCGTGAGGAAACGGGGCGTGCAGGGAGTAAAGCTCAGTGGAGGCACTGATGCATGATAACTTGGCTCTCACGTAAAAATGCATTTCTACTGTAGTGATATGTGCTTATAGTTCTGCTCATAATAAATATGTACAAAAAGTGACAGATGTATATGTATAGTCACAGGCACCTATAGACATAAGGGTAAACTTGTATGTTCCCATTCATTTATATGTATATTCTTGATTTTTATATTGACAGAAACACGCATAAAACATAATGTATATTCTTGTCTTTCTCCCATACACTTGGACAGAAACTAACATGCAAATTTGTGAAATGAAATGCACTCATTCCCATTTTCCTCCTCCTGTGCGGTGCAATCATGCCTGTGCCTCTACTTATCTGATGCACATATGAATTTCTGCAGAACGGCTGATCATTAGGATGGTGCATTATGGAGGAGCAATCTGCGGTTGTTTTCATAAAATGTCTCTGATGACTTTGCTATGCAGGTGGATAATTGAATCATCTTACATATTGTTTTGTTCCTCTAAATTGCACTGCACAGCACTGTGCTTTGAGGTGATTTGACCGTGCATTTGCGGAGGTAGAGATTGCTGGAGTCAAAAAATATGATTTCCACAATTGCTGAAAGGGGGAAATTCTGTGTGGTTACAAGAAGGGCAAACAATGGGGAAAAATGGTTTGTTAGTCTAAATTAATATATATGATTTGACAAGGTGGCACTAATCTCCCAGGTCATTAGCACAACATCTGGAGTAGGTCATACAATCCTGCCAGAAAGCAGAGGAACAAAGGAAATTATAGGAAAATGCACTCACAGGGGATCTGTATTTGTCACCACATATGTGTACACAAATTTGCATGAGCACAGACACAACCAGGAAACAGCATCCTGCAAAACTATGCTGTGTGCTGTTTGCATCTACTGTGGACTGTGACTGACAAGTGTAGGTACAGAGCAGCACTTACAAAAATACAGCTCAGCAACACCTGTGTTCCCCAGAATCATTTGGGTAAGGCAGAATTGAACAGTGTGTCTGTGTTTATGAGGGTTATTCATTAATCCCCCTCTGGGTTTAACTAGTGTTTTTGTAATGCAGGCATGCATATAGGCCTACATGTCTGGAGAGATAGAGGAGATAAATTATACAGGAAAACAAACAAACAGAGTAACTTGTTTTTCCCTTCAAGATGAACCCTCACTTTCTTATGTTGCTGGTGCAGTCCCGCTGTGGGTTGTGTGAACTGAGAGAAACAAACCAGGGTCAAAAAGTGTCCAGATAGTTCTTGTTTTAAACAATTTGGTGCCCGAAGGGACAAAACAGTAAGTGTCAGAAAGTAACTGGGGGTTTTCTGAAATTCAAGTTGGAATACTAATTTGGTTATTGATTTGGTTCTTCAACCAGGCCAGAGAAAACAGCATTAATATGAAGCATTTCAGTCCAAAACCATAAAAAATAATCAAGTTAAAGATTAGCAAGTTAGATGGTTGGTTAGTTTGTCGGGTGACATACAGACTTTCTTGATAGCTAGCTACATTTATGAGAAAAAAGGTGAACAGTGAATAAGATCAAGACAGCTCTGAAAGCTGACTTATAGCAACTCTTCAATCAGCGTATCTCTTCAATCATCATGAAAAACTTCTGATTGGCTAGATCAAAACAAAATAATAAATTGGCTTACGTGAACAAAATGAATGGATGAATGAATGATGTAAAAGAAAATGTAGACTTATTAGTTAAAATATAAGGGCCTGCTACTTTAGAAATAAGTCTTAGTATTTTCTCTCCTGCTTATTTGAGAAAAGTTATGTGAATACTCAGATTATGAAAGCTATTACATTTTCCCTTCTAAGCACCCAGTTTCTAGAAGGAAACTAGGAAAAGTCCTTAGTGAACAAGAAGTGATGACTTGTACAGTGCTGGATATCTCAGGCACAACAGTTTTTCAGCACCAAGGCTTTTTGTGGGATGAATAAAGGACATGTGCACTTAGCACAGCATTTGCGATGATAGCCAGGGTGGTGGACAATTAATATTTTTTGTCAGTCCAAATATGCAAACCTAAATGAAACAATTTAATTTCAGTAACTGATTTACCTTTTTAAACAGGGGGACATATAATAAGTTTTGAAATACTTCCAAAATGGACCTGAATGAAGAGTTGAATGCTCCTACAATAAACAATCACCATGCAGTATTATTTTCATACATGCAATCATTTATCTAAAAAAAAAATTTCCAGAATGATGTACTTTTAATTTTGAATCCGAAGTCTTTATTGACACTTTTTAGACAGGTCAGGAGACAGAGATGCAGGGTGAGTGGTTGGACAACTCTTGCTTTCTTTGTGTCTCTTGGTGCTTGGTGAGTTTCTGTTGGCAGTGCCCATCATGGGAGCCTCTCTGGTGCCTACATCACTATGCCAACTTTCAACCATGCCAGTCAGCAGCAGCAGCACAGCTAAGTAGGTCACACTGCAGTCACATTGGCTCCCCAGCTAGAGAAGGAGGCAAGAGATAGACGGGGCGAGAAAGAAGATATAAAAGAGAGATGGAGAGGTATGCAAAAGAGAGGAGGGTTTAAAGGAGGTGATGATATAGAAGATAAAGGAACGAGATGAGTAAAGAAAAAGGCAAAGAGAAAAGGAAGAGGAGGGAGGAGCCAGAAGATCAGGAGCCAGAACTGATAGGACTGACTGAGGAGTGATGGTAGCTAACCGGAAAAGAGGCAGAGGAGTCACGAAAGGAGAGGAGCTGACTTATAGATCTGAGTTTTTAGAAAAGCAATGATAATTCAAGGTCACAGCACATAACGGCATTCAGGGAGAAAGGTTATGAGTTGATGAACACAGTGTACATAGAAGGTGACGGTGAGGCAGATGAAAGGAAATCTTACATACGCACACCCAATCTGCACCGACGTGACAGTCACATCGTGCAGATGGTCTCATCCAAATAGGCTGTATCCTTTTTCCACTTCTATTTATTCAGCAAACAGTGTGCAATCTTAGACAATGTTTTTTGGCAATTGAGCCATTTTAAAATGCACAGACTCATCAAGAAACTTTGGTTAATTTTCAAACCATTCATTTTGTGAAAAATAATCAAATGTAGTTCATCAGTCAAAAAATATATTATGTGCAGGATTTAATCCAAGTGAGGATAACAGTTTTTTTGTAGTTGTTGACATACATATGTGACTTGAAGTATTAGGGCTTCATTTATTCACATCCGTCTGCTGGGGGGGGGATTACCGTGATTTCCCATGCCAGCTCAGACTGCGTCAGAAACACACGGCACAAGTCAGTCAGTCATTTGTGTTAATACTGTGGCTTTACTGAACACACATAAGATAAATCACTATAGAATCACTATAGGCTGCACACATTTATTCACAAAAGTAGAACCTTTTTACCTGGTCATATGAACATTTCTAATGTTGCATTTGCAAAGTTGTTTCATCATGTTTAAGACTGCAACTAGCAATGATTTATTTAATAACATGGTTAATTGTTCTAGATTAATTGTTCGGTCTTTGATATGTCAGAAAATAGTAAAAATAAATAAATAAATTACATTTTCCCAGAGCTCGAGTTGACACATTTAAATTGCTTTTTTGAAAAGGGTCCAAAACCCAAAGATATTCAGTTTCACAGATTTCCTCCAATTTCAGGAGGCTTCGAAAACCAGCAAATATTCACATTTGAGAGGTTGGAACCAGTGATCTTTTTCCATTTTTGCTTAAAACTTAATAAATAAACCTTTTTGTATACAAGCCCAAATATGATATAAAATGGTTACTGTTCTTTAAATCTGTTGATTATTCAGTCATTATCCTATTTTCTTCTGAAATGTAACTTTGGAGTTTTATTAAAAAGGTATACTTAAACAAATTTACAGAATTACAATTTTTTCCTGGCCTTTTAGAAAAGTTTAATTTTCATTTTACAGTTCTGTTTTTGTGCACTCGTTACAAAATAAGCAATTATTGTTGCAGTGATCCTACCTAACAAACACCCTTCTTTGCACATATTCAAGCTGCAGCTTGTTAAATGATTATTGAAATTGTTAATTTTGTGGTTAATTTTCTATTTAGCTCTCATGTTGTTGATGTAAAGCAAAATTATCATTAACCAACAAATAGTGGTTTTAAAGAGCACTGGTGTATCCACATATCTGCACACAAATTGATATAGCAAAAGTATTTTTTAATCAGTTTGACTTGATTTATCATTTCTAGGATATCGGAACAACTCAGACACATGCCTGTTACATTGGCCTTACTTTAGCTCTGCTATCACAGCTTTGAGGTCTAAATGGAAGAGAGTCATTTTTCTTTTCAAGTAAACAACCTCTACCTCTGATCCAAGACAATACAACATCAGTTCTCCCTCCTTGACTTCTGTCTTGCGCCATTGCTGTTCAGAACGTCTTCACTGTGTACACGCTGCCAGTGTTACACAGGAAAGCACCTTTGAGAGAACACACATAAATTCGCACACTTGCATACTACACACACTGTGTTAACAAAGCACACTGTGACATTTTAACACCCTTATTATGTTATTAATTCCTGTGGCCGTGTCAATAGCCTCTAATGTCAGTGTCAACGCCCTTTAATGGAATCACTTACATCAGTGCTGCAGCTCCTCCCTCTCCTTGAACTGTTTGCCATGTAGAGGGTGTGCAGTCCCCCAGCCCTCCCGCTCAGCAGGGAGAGGATCAGGAGAGAGTGACTAGGGCAGGAAGAGAGCAAAAGAAAAAAAAAGGTCTCTCACATTTTGCAAATGTAGTATGGATTTGATAAGTTACACCTGTAGGCCATGTACAACATAGACGAAATGTCCGCGACGTCACTCAAATGTTTCTGAAGAGCGGTTGTGAAGCTGTGTGGCGGCCACTTAGCGCCCAGCCACCTGACAGGGGACCCACCTGTCACTCCAATAGTGACAATACAGCATTATGTTCACTTTGTAAAAATTACGATAAAGCAGGGTATGCAGATGGCACGTATCTACTGCACTGTGTAAATTTAATCAACGTCGTTGAAAAAGCATATTTAACGGCGCTGCATTTAACTAGCCATGAACTCGTTTTTGAGTGCTGTCGTCTAAGAACTTTGACGCTTTCTGTGTTTTCAGTTTATGAAAATTTATTGTAATATTTTGTTCACCTAAAAATGTCTTGTTCAATGTTCAGTTGTACTAAAAGACGGTAGTACATGTAAGCCGGATTTTTGCTAGCCAAAATTAGCATCCCAATTATTATCACAGTTAATGTGAATTACTGATGCACCAAATTAAGCAAGCTAGCTAACTCAACCCTCTCCTTTAATCTTTATTTCATCTGTCTTCTTTACCACAGCCATGCAACACATCTTCTCTCCACGATGCTTACTACCTCTGTCTGTTAAAGCATAAGGCTTTATTCTGTATTTTTTCCTATTGGCAACAGATCCCATGAAAAGACTGACTAGGTCTCCCATGACTTACCTGTAGGTCAGGATTCTGTCATTGCCCTAATCATGTGGATAGACAGCAGCCTGACAGAATGACTAATCACGAATAAAGGTATAAGAAGTCCAGCATTCAGAGCTCAACTACCACCTTCTCTATTAGTTTCATGTCTCGTCTCATTTTTATGTTTTACGTTCACTTTTTAAATTCATATATACAGCAACGTAACTGCTCCGCACAAAGCTCTTACCATGCTGTATCCCTTTTTAAGTAGACATCCAAGGCAGACAGACCTTCAGGGATGTTCACCCTAATCAAGCCCACCAGTACTTTCTAAAGTTCCAAAGAGGAGGATGACAGTGTTTCATCTGTCCAAGCCTGCATGCAGAAGTAGATAAAGATGCAGATGAAGATGAATGCCGACCTGCTTTGTAATTGTATCCCCTAAAAAAAACAGGTTATCCTTGAATATTTTTTTTCCTTTTCCATTTACACTTTATTCTTACCACATTATCTTGTTTTGTGAAGAGCAGTTTTGTGTAGCAGCACCTCATTTCTATTCATTTCCATGTTTCTTCTGACAATCAAACTGAAGGACAGACGGGAGTAATTTGCTCGGCTTGAACTGGCTCGACTCTGGCCTGGTCAGGCAGCAGAGTGTGAAGCAGGTTGTACACTTGAATATGAGGAACATTGTGAACATAAATACCATACTCAGAGTTCCTCAACATTACAATCCTCCCGCTTTTGCTGTCTTACAAAACAAGAAACTTACTTACAATATACTTTTTCAGTTTAGGAAATGAAAGTAGAGGTGACACGTTAGAGAGTGCTCTTTGACACAGGTATCTAAAAAATGTAAAATGATTAAATATTTACTCAGGCCTCTGACAGAGCCAATCAGCTAGATTTGACGAAGCTCAGAGATGAAACTAGAAATGATGTCTCATCGTCCAAGCATGACTTCTTACTTCAGACACCAAACCAGGACAAGACTTGGCCAAAAATAGCACAGCCCTTAAAAGTTTTCTTTGTGTGTCTTTTTGGTCACGGACATGTCATTTCTGCAACATTTCTGCATGTGCGTTTGTGATCTCGTTTGCATGTGCTTATTTGCTCTTTCCATAGAAAATGTTGTGAAAACATGCTTAATTCTTCACTGTTATCATAAAAGCAATATGTTTTTATGTGACTGTGTGTGTGTGTGTCTGTGTGAGTGTGTTCCTCTAGTAGCGTGACTTTCCTAAACATTTACAGACAAAATGTCAGTAGAGGAAAACTGGTGCAATTATTCTCAGCCACTGATTGATGACACAGTGAGCTCCATCTAATGTTGAGAGTCCCCTTTACTACACGCCCTCATGCTACGCAGTTATACACACACACACACACACACACACACACACACACACACACACACACACACACACATTTTTTCAAGAGCAATGAAAATGCATCCAGCAGTAACTTGTTGGAACTGGGCATTCGAGGGTGATACATCAAAATCCTCCTCAAATGCAAACACTTGCAAAGGCGACACGTTCATAAATCACCTGAGGAGGCAGTGTTGGTGTGTGTGTGTGTATGTTGCTAGTGTGCCCGTGAATCCTCCTCTGTTATCCCCTTTCAGGAAGTGACCTCTATTTACCTGTCATACATCGTTACCTCCCTCAGCACACACACACACACACAGTTACCGCAGTCCAATGCAGCATCAAGTCATGGTTATTCATTCCAGTTGTGCACACACTTGCCACCTCAAAACCAGAGGGATTGGTTGCAACACAACTAAAACAATGTACTAGAAAGAGATTGATAAGGGAACACAAAAAAGAGAAGACGAACATCCAGCGGGAAATTTTGAAAGTGACGTTCTGTAAGAGACAATGCTTTTACAAGGACACCATGTACAGATAGCATCATGGAGACTAAAGAGTCTTCCAATACACAGCCACTGAGGACAAGAGCCTCTCATTTTGCCATGCTTTCAAAAGCATATGGCCCCCACACATATACACTCATACTTACACACTACGCATGTAGTGAAAGGGGTAGAGAGGGTGTCTCCGCTGAGGCATCAGCCTTCGGTAGTTGAAGAGCCTCGGAGCGGAACAGATTCAACCCGGCGCTTTGAGGTTCTGCTGCATCCGGCCCATCCTTTGAACTGTGCACGCGTCCAGCCTCGTGGCCCGGGGTAATTAGCATTTCACCCGCATCCATCTTCAAAGGCAGTGGGCAAAGCAAGGAGCATCACACACACGTTCATATCAAAAGGGCCCCTGTCCTCCGCGGTGAGGTCTGATGTCACAGTTTAAAAAGCTGCTGCAGTTAAACGTTCGGTGTGCTCAGGTCATTCAACAGGCCCCTGACAACAAAAGTGTATCTGCATAATATTATTGTGTGTATGTGTATTAATATTATATATAAAGAGCTGAAATCAATGAATTGATTTGTCAATCCATGGAAAAATAAATTCCCAACTATTTTGATTGATTTGATTCTAATTGTATTGTAACCCTGACCCTAAGTCATGTTTTGCTTATTTTCTTTGTAATAGTAGTATGTTTATATTTGGGGAGGACAAAAAAAGCTATTTGGCTATCACATTATGAAATTGTGACGGGCATTTTTTCACTATTTTCTGGCATTTTATAGACCAAACAAGTAGGCCAAATCTGTTAACTGAGAAAAGAATCAGATTAATGTATTATGTTGATAATTATTTGTTGCCGCCCTAATTACACTGGTCCTGAAGGTCAAAACACACTGACATTTCACAAAACACAACAACATTTCAGAGGGACAACACTTCTTGTTAGTGATTGGACAGAACACAAGTCCCTGGCGACCGTTCAATGTCATTTCCTGTTTCCAATTTTAAACAGAGTTTGAAAAGATTGAAGAGGAGATTGAAATCATAGGGGGTATTTTTAAAAAGGACATTCATACATAATTCTTGATGATCATGAGATTTAAATTTCAGGACTGGGAGATGACGCGGCTACAAAGAAGGGCTATCTTATCAGAGCTGCGCGGATCTGGACAGATGTTTGAAACAGAAGTATGTGGTTGACTTTAAAGCAGAAACATGGCCTCTGTATTAAGAGGGAGAATGTTTTGTAGATTTTCTAAAATGTTTTGTTTTGTGAAATGTTGTATTTTGACCCTCATGGCCACCATACCTAATATATAAGGTTATTATATCTTTTTTTTAAAAATGAGTCTACTGTGGGTTTAAATAAGCCTGTGGTCATGGCATTTGATGAAGTCATTACAATGCATTATAGAACAGACCTGCTGTACTCAACAATTAATTGATTCTGCTAACAAGTATCGTCTGTGCAACCAAAACCTAACGTAGCTTGCTCCATAGAGCTGTGTTGTTGTATGAATACTATAAAAAACACATCAGTGAGTCACACTGTTGTCCTGCTTAACAGGTTTATTCATTACAATCAACATGGGCTCTGTAGTTTATTTTGAGTCAATACCACAAACACTGCTGGACTGTAAATTCCTCACTAGAGCACCAAATATGTACGAATCCTGGTTGTTGTACCAACAGTCAATGTTGGTTTGTTTTAACCATGAGCAACTAAGAGTTTATTTTAACTAGATCTTTCTCTAACCCCACTAAGTCCGGTTTTTCCCCCTAAACGTAACCAAATCTTAACCACAGTGTGGTGTCAAATAGTCTTATACTGCTTTGATAAACAATGTGTTTTTCATTTAGTTTGGAGAATGCATTGGTTTAGATTTGCATCTTCAATAGGAATGAATTAGCTGAGGGCTAAGTGCCACTAGCAGGGAGGGGGAAGTTGGAAAGTAGTGAAAGCTGGACATTGTTGGTTTTGGTCTTTGTTATGGGATTTGTTTACAGTGAGAAAAATATAGAATAATACCAGCTTAGCCTTTGATAGCTCTTTAATCAAGTTAAGATAAAATAAAATGAATATATAATAAATAAAGTATCTCCCAACCTCTAATTTTTTAAAACAATCTGATCACACAATATTTCATTTAGCTCATTGCCATTTTCATTGAAGTTGAAAAAGACTTTTGCTTGATTAAATTTGCCTCTATGAATCTTAGGGTTAGGGTTCTTTTGTTAATAAGCCAGCCTGATCTGGTGTCAGTGCCCCTGCAGTATTAAGTTAGCCAGGGCAACCTGCACTTTCAAGGCTTGTGTCAGATGTGTACTTAAGTGAAGCTGAAGTGTACTTAGGAGGATTGTACTCAACATCAGTAGCACATCTGCCACAGCTCAATAAGAGCTAGAGTCTCATCAGTGGGAATCCATCGACAGAGGGGCTAAGAGTCGACCACCAGCTACTTATGAAAGACAGGAATGGGGGGATGTGGGAATATGGGAAGGAAAGAGGGAAGTGATATAGAATGAATAGGAAAATAGGCCAGGGGTGGGGATACATGGAGGCGGCAGGAGAATTAAGAAAGAAGAGGAGCAGGTCAAAGGGAATAGAGAAGATTAGACTCAGAAACATATTGGCGAGATGATGTTGTCTCATGGATGTGACAAGGTTAAGCTGAGCGAGGCTGAGAGACAGAACATTGCGTACCATTCGTTAGTCATAAATGACTCAGCTGTGCGTGATGTTTCTTCTGTGCCACATGGAGGAGATTGTCTATGTCTAATAAAGGTTTTACATATTTTTTTGTCTGCTGTATGTGCATTTCCCTTCCCTGAGGTGATTTGGTTTGTGGTTGCGGAAAGAACTGAATCAAGTGAGCGTTGATGTCCTGCATAAACATGTACAATTCCTTGCAGTTATCCTCCTCCCTTTTACAATATTTATATTCTGTGTATATGGAGTTGCAACTAATCATTCATTTAATTATTGATTAATCTTTCACACTTCCAATGCATTGATTATGTAGTCAGTAAAATGTCAACTGCCTATTACAAGTTCTCAGAACACAAAGACCGAACACAATATTACAATAACATCTATGGCAGTAGATTAACATACAAATACAACAATGAGAATCATGTAGAAAGAAAATCAAGAGTCTACAGCCTCACATGTAGCTCTGTGAGGTGCTTTCAGCTAACAACACCATGCTAACATGCTAACATGTTTAGCAATTACATTTACTCATTAGCGCTAAATGTAAAGTACAGCCTAGGATTATGGCAGTGTCATTGTTTTTGCAGATATTTAATCAAAAACCTAAGTACTGGACCAGTCTAACTTTTGACTTGATAATGGCACTGGATGACAAGTAAAGGGATCAATAAAGTTATTATAATACACCCAGAGGGGGACATTAATTTCTGTACCAAGCGTTATGGCAGTATGTTAAATATTTGCTGAGATTTTTCAGGTTGAACCTAAGTGGTGGACTGACTATACACCATATCACCCCTAAAGCCATTTGCTGAAAACAGTAGAATAAAATAGATTGTGTTATCAGATGAAGAAAATTAAGCAAATTCTCACATTTAAAGCTGTGAACAAGCAAAGGTTGCAACTTATTTTCTGTTTATGCAAACAAACCGATATGTACGCTTATGACAAATATATAGGCTAAACTTATGAAGGAGCTTGTTATTGTCTCACGCACATGCACATCTGTCATGTCATCCGGCAGAGGCTTGTGTCTGTTGACAGTGTGTTTGAATTCATGTTTTATTCAGCCCGAACATGTCTCCCTCCCGTCACTCAGACAGGCTAAGAAGATGTGCCGTGGATAGCCAAGCAGGACATGCCGTCAGCCGACACCTAACTTAATGCACATGCAAGCGCTCACATGCACGCAGAATTAAACTCAAGGACACCCAGGCAGAAACTCAGCTCTCAACACTCACTCATACCAATACAGTGAGATACAGTGCAACACTCAGTATTCAGAATACAGCCACAGACGCGTGCACACACACGCAGTTGGATGCTCAGTATTCATAAGGCACACAGCAGAGAGATGCGAAAGAACTCAGCGGTTACGACAAATCACTGACAAGCTAAATTCATCACAGAGCTCCACTGCCTCACAGATGGGAAAGAATATGGCATGAAGAGATGACTGACATCTAAAACACGGTTATCACACCCAAAGTTAGCTCATTTTTTGTACATTATGATCTTTAAGAGTAGAATCGACACATTTCAACCATTTTGTCTGACCAACAAGCAGGGGAGCATCAGTGAGCATCGCTCATTCACCGCTGCTCAGTATTTTAAGGCATTTACTGAGCGTGCTGGAACATCTCAAAAACTCCCAGTGTGAATTTTTAGAGGACAAAAGAATTCCAATGAAATATTAAGGTGTTTAACTGACTGTTCCTGTGCCCATCTTCAAACTAAGCATTCACAGAACAACAGACTTATTCCAGGAAAGAAGCCTCTGTTTTTACCAGTGAAAACCAGCCAACCGTAAGTTGGTTAGAAAAAGCTGCATGGATTACTTCTTCACGGCTTCCTCCTCCTGTCCGGTATTGACTTCCGCCAAGCTGTGTCATTGTTCATTAAAAAAAAGCCCCATCGGTTGTTGGTAGAGTCTCTGACCTGTAAGCTGTTTCCCAGAGACAACAAGGACTAACCAAAATGGCGGCGTGGTTAACAGCCTCTTGGTTGGAGTCCATTAAATCTCACTGAGGGAGACTCACAGGCGACTGTGCCAGTCCTGTGGCTGAAGGCTGGAGGCTGGCAGAGGTGGCTTGTCAAACACTAGACAATACACACAACCAGGGAAGACAGGGAGAGATTAGCAGCCCGCTGGCTGGTTTCTGTTGAATGCTGCTGCTGCAGCCGGAGGAACATCAGTCACAGTTGCTGCCAAAAAAAAAGAAATAACTTCAATCATGATTTTTTCTTTTCTTGTTTTGGCTTTTATATATTTACATTTCAATCTAATATCAACAGCATGTAACCTATGTTGACATTAATAAGTAGTAATAAGATTAAGACTCTAGGTACTTTGATGTACATTTGCATTCTGTTGTCTTTTCAGTCTTGGTCTGGTTGTGTTTGGCGACCTTGGCTGTTGTTTGTTAGTTTTTGGGCAGTGGTCACTAGTTTTGAACACAACATTGACATTCACTCACCAGTCGCTTTATTAGGTACGTCTACTCAATTGCTAAATAGCTAATCAGCCAATCACATAACAGAAACTCAATGTATTTAGGCATGTAGACATGGTCAAGACAACTTTGCTGAAGTTCAAACCGAGCATCAGAATGGGGAAGGACCCTTTGTAACAACTGAACCTTGTTTAAACGCAACATCCTACCTGAGTATTGTTGCTGACCATGTCCATCCCTTTTATGACCACAGTGTAACCCATCTTTAGATGGCTACATTCAGCAGGATAATGCACTGTCAATATCACAAAACTCAAATCATCAAACTGCTTTCTAAACCATGACAATGAGTTCACTGTACTCCAGTGGCCTCCACAATCACCAGATCTCAGTCCAATAGAGCACCTTTGGGATGTGGTGGAATGGGAGATTTGCATCATGGGTGTGCAGCTATCAAATCTGCAGCAACTGCGTGATCCAATCATGTCAATATGGACCAAAGTCTCTGAGGAATGTCTCCAACACCGTGTTGAAAATGTGCCACGAAGAATTAAGGAATTTCTGAAGGCAAAAGGGGGTCCAACCCAGTATTAGCAAGGTGTACCTAATAAAGTGGCCAGTGAGTGTATCATCACCTTTTAAGTTGATATGGAGTTTTAGAAAACAGTTTCAGAGAAGCCTTATCATTACGTTGGTCTCTATCAACTCTTAAGGAAAATATCTGCTATATAGCAGCTAAATGCTCCACTATTTTACGTTAAGAGACTGTATTACCATAATTGTTCAACAACCTTCAGTATTTGTTAATCTGTGATTGCAAAACAAGCCAACCATTTTAACAAGTGACAAAATACTGTAGATACATATCGTGTGCCTTGCATGCTAGAAATTTTCAAATAAAGGACAAGGAATTATGAAACATTTAACCAGTCAACTTGTCTTGTCCCTCAGCTTCATCCTGGAACTGTGTAAAGTTTGCAATGTTCCAGGACAGAGTGTTGGTTCTGCAGAGGGGCCGCATTTTTTATGAACAAACAGCAGCAAAGTTGTGTTCACTGAGCTCACTGAATCTCTTCTGCCTCACTGAATATGACAACGACATATGTGGCCCTGCTTGTGCTTCACTTATTTCAGCCCGTGTGTTTGTAAATACTGAAAATGTTTTTTTTTTATTGGTTTGTTTTGTCACCCCTGCCATATGGTAAGTGGAGCTAAAATACCCATTTTATCTCTCTAAAAATGCCTACAGGAAGTGTTTTAAGTGTTCGGAATAAATCCCGTTTTTTGGGTTGGGTTTTTTTTTTGCAGCTCGAGCATTGAGATTGTGCAAAAAAAGATGCTTATCTTACCTTGTTCTCCCTCCTGTTGAGACTGGAAAACGTGAACCATGGGAGATGGTGATAGTGGGGACAGCTGCAAGGAGGGTATTCAAACCCTTAACGGAGCAAGAGGCCCGACATTGTGTGTGATGTCTCCCACTGAGCTGCTCTATATCTTAAAGGCTGTATCTTTCATTCAGTGTAAATGTGGTGTGGGCTGAAGAGACTGGTGCATTGTGTCTGAGATGGATGGATCCCGATAGCAGTGTCAGTGTGAAAACCAATGTCTGGACTGAATGGATTCCCTTTGTTGATCTCTTCCTCAATTTCTATCTCTTTTCTGGCTCTCTCTCTCTCTGAGCTCGTATCCTACAAGCCATCTCTTCCTCTACTGCAATCATTTTTCTTCCACAGCTGTAACAAGGTGGCAGTCACCCTTCCAACATTTCTCTCCCTTTTTTTAATCTCCAGTATTCTTTTGCCCTTTTTGTATTTTTTCTCTCTCTCCCACTGAAATTGTGCCGTGGGCACAGAGATACTGTAGGAAGGCAGAGAGTCAGATTGCAATGAGGAAAAAAGAGACAGCTGGCTGGATGCATCACCTGCTGTCTTGACAGTAAGAGGTATGACTGTGCTGCATCCACGCAGCTACAGTGTAGACCACTGCATATTTAAACACCCAGCCTTCCACATTTGTCTATATGCACAGCACACGCCGTCTTGAGGGATTTCCTCGGCTATGAATGCGAGGTTGTTCCAGACTCTTCCTAATGTCGTGTTGAGCAGTGGAGGACTCCACTGGGCCTGAGAGAGGAGGTACGAGGCAGGCAGGCAGGATGGATAGGTGTGTTGATATACGGTGAGGGTAAAAATTATTTTATCCCCCTTTGATTTTGTATGTTTGCCCACTGACAAAGAAATGATCAGTCTATAAGTTTATTGGGAGGTTTATTTAAACAGTAAACAGTGAGAGACAGAATTATAAAAAAAACAACAAAAAAAAAACCCAACAACATTATAAATTGATTTGCATTTTAATGAGTGAAATAAGTATTTGACCCCAAAAGATGACTTAGTACTTGTTGGTAAAAACACTGTTGGCAATTACAGTTAGGGATGGAATGTTGTCCCACTCCTCTTGCAGATCTTCTCCAAATCATTAAGGTTTTGCGGCTGACGTTTGGCAACTCGAACCTTCAGCACCCTCCACAGGTTTCCTATGGGATCAGGTCTGGAGACTGGCTAGGCCATTCCTGGACTTTAATGTGCTTCTTGTTGAGCCAGTCCTTTGTTGGCTTGGCCGTGTGTGGAATACCCATCCACAACCCATTTTCAATGCCCTGGCTATGCGAAAGAGGGTCTCAAACAAGACCTGATGGTACATGGTACAAAGAGCTGAATTTTGGTCTTATCTGACCACAACACTTTCACTTCAACTTCAGATGGGCCTGTACATGTGCTTTCTTGGGGGATCTTGCAGGTGCTGGATGATTTCAGTCCTTCGCGGCGTACTGTGTTACCTTTTTATATACAGTCTATGTGTGTTACCAATCGTTTTCTTTGGGACTATGGTCCCAGCTGCTATGAGATCATCGACAAAATTCCTGCCGACTTCCTTCCTAGTTCTGGATTGATTCCTCACTGTTCTCATGATCATTGCAACTCTACGTGGTGAGATCTTGCATGGAGCCCCAGACCGAGGGAGATGGACAGTTATTTTGTGTTTCTTTCATTTGCGAATAATCGCACCAAATGTGTTCACCTTCTCAGCAAGCTGCTTGGAGATGCTCTTGTAGCCCATTCCAGCCTTGTGTAGGTCTGCTGTCTTGTCTCTGACATCCTTGGACAGCTCTTTGGTCTTGACCATGGTGGAGTGTTTGGAATCTGATTGATTGATTGCTTCTGTGGACAGGTGCCTTTTATAGAGGTAATAAACTGAGATTAGGAGCACTCCCTTTAAGAGTGTGCTCCTAATCTCAGCTCGTTACCTGTGTAAAATATACCTGGGACCCAGAAATCTTTCTGATTGAGAGGGGATGAAATACTTATTTCACTCAATAAAATGCAAAGCAATTTATAAAATTGTTGCGTTTTTCTGGATTTTTTGTTGTCATTCTGTCTCTCAAATAAACCTACCATTAAAATTATAGATTGATCATTTCCTTGTCAGAGGGCAAACGTATAAAATCAGGGGATGACATTTTTTTTTTCCTCACTGTAACTGTCACAGCAGAAGGTCACTTTATAAAAAGTTATGACTGGGAGAGCGGTGTGCAGCAGTGTTGCACATTATTTAAAATTGCAAGTTTACAGGAGACACCCACGAATGAAAGAAAATCTCTTGCACCTGCTTGTTGGTTGTGATTTCGCCACAAAATAGGTACTAATAGCAATTGTGTATAATTATAATTTTTTACTTTAACAGTACTGATTGGTGGTTGGTGCTTTTGCATGTAGATATTGTATTTAAGTGAGACTATGTGTTTATTGAATTGAAAGTTGAATTCATTAGTAACACAGCACACTACTACTACTACTGCCTTACCTGCTCTGGTATAATCAGTAGCTTATGGTGTCTAATGTTAGCGAACATTTGTAACTGAGTCAGTTTGCAGACTTTTGAATTCTTCTCTACGTGCTACACTACATTTTAGCATTTATTGTTATTTCCCACTTATCAACACAGTGGCCATCGTTCAACAAAAGTTACAAAGTCTCCCTATTCTGCCAAACAGTATGCTGTAAATGGCGATAAATGGACAGTTATGTAATATCCACAAATTAGGCCTGGTAATAAAAAAACATTTTTAAAGTACTCATAAATGTTGTAATGATCTACAACAGAATGTAACATCTCTCTGTGTCATGGAACCATTATGCTTAAAAAGCTCTATGATACAAGGTGGTCTGAGAGCAGAAAGAAGCATCATATTTTGCGTCTTGATTGAGATTGGTAAAACTCTATTTGAACGCTGTGTTTCAGTTTACAGTGTTTTTATTAAGCAGCTCTGCTGTCTGACAAGCTGGCAGCTCACTGAGATTATTTCTGACCACAAGATGTTTAGACTGAACTGTCTGTATATCAATATCCCCTCTGGGCTCATACCATCTTATGTCAAAATGTGTGGTGAAGCAATTTAATCCATAAATCAATGTAAAAAAAATGCTTTATCAGGCAGAGATTAACAAGTATCGCTTATTTCAGCTTCTGAAATGTCAAGGTTTGGTGTTCTTATTCATATAATTCTAAATTAAATATCTTTGGGTTTTGGACTAGCACTTGGACTCACTGCTCTTAATTAAAGCAATACAGTTTTGTTAATGTTACACGGTTTTTGACCTTCACAGTGCTCAGAAGTTGAGGCTCACATCTCTGAGGGCCGATGAGAGATGATAGAGCAAACAGCAGACAAGGACATCTATCAGTCATTGTAACTAAGTTTCCGTGTGCGTGTGTGTGTGTGTGTGTGTGTGTGTGTGTGTGTGTGTATATACAGTATGTGTTGCAACATTTTATGTGTGTGGGCGTGTGAGGGAGAGAGTCTGAGAAGGGCAAAGAAGGATCAGTCATTGTCACTAAACACTGCAGTCTCTGGCTCGGTTCCACACACACAAAGACACACATGGACACACAAACACAGAGGTGCAGAATGCATAATTCATAGAGTAATCAAAGGCAGACAAAAGCCACAAGTCTTTGAGTCTGTTGGCCCACCAGGACGCAGTCTGATACACACGCACATACACACAGTGGCTCTCTCTATTCAAGCGAACAGTGGTTCCTGCCAGCAAGGCAATAGTCTACAGAGGGTAACAGAGAGAAAAGGAGGTGAAAAAAGAGGAAACGATGGAGAGAGAGAGAGCGGATCATTTTTCAAACAGCCCCTTCATTTCCCTCCTTTGCCTAGAGGCCCTCTCTTACAACTTCCTCTCCCTTTTTTTAATTCAAAGAATAGTTCTGTCTCGACCAAAAGAGACAGTGGCGTGGTGATAAACTCTCCGAGCTCACTGGCTATAACTTCCTGTTTCATTTGCCCCTCTCCTTCCTCTGTACGTTTTCTCTAGAGTGCATCCAAAGACAGGTTTTTTTGTGGGAGCTTGTGTTAAGAATACAGTTTAACAAATGTTTTTGGGCTGCATACCGCATTATTATTTTATAAAATGCAGAGACTAGCACACATAATTTTGCCATATTTAGCACTGACATTAAGCTCTACAATGCTTCAAGGTGTGCTACCAATGCACTTTAAAGAGGTGGCCCTATTTCTGGGGGGATGGGACATGGTGGAGTGCGGGTATGTTTGCATCGTGCCACTTTCTCTTTCTTTCGCTCTCTGTCTCTCCCAGGGCACAGCTGTAAAAAGCTCAGCTCTTAAAGCTTTCATCTCTGTCTAAATCCAAACCAGTGTTCCATTATTTATTTATCTAGCAGAGACCAGAAATATCCGCTAAGATCTGCCGGGCTTCGACAAGATGAGCCTTGGCCTCGCGGTGGGTCTCTGGGCAGAGCGGTCACACAAACAAACAAAGACACACACACACACTCACAAATAAATAAGGAAATGTGCACACAACTGAGATCCACACACATACACACACTGAGGCGCATATACTGTACACTATCAGTAAATGCCTGGGACTGTACTCAGCAGTCCAGGTAATGCACCTGTACTGAGGAACCTGATAAATCCCTGAATGAATGCTGTAGTCTTATCTGCCCGGGCCAGATTGAAGAACAAGGCTCTAATCTTTTTGTGTGTGGCTCCGTCTGCCTGTCCGTCTGTTTGTGTCTGCTTCTCTGTCCGCCTACTGCAGTGCTTCAGTCTGCAGTCTGTCTTTCTTGACTCTATTACTTTTCCTGTTGAAGTTGATAGGCTATAAACTCTCCTCATTATGGGTGATCGCTCACTCCCTCATGCTCCTTCGCTNCCTTAAATGTCAGGCCTTTGCTGCTGATGCAGAACTACTAGCCTCACACATTGTAGATGACGTAAAGCTGCACCAATCAAAATTTTTACATTAACAAAGGGACAAATGATTATGTGTAATGTGAAAGGTGACACAGCCCACAGAGAATTATCACGCCACTCTGCAATTCTCCTCAGCTCCATGGAGTCTTTTTAGCATCTGTCAGCCTAGGGTTTTGGTTTTACCATCCATGACTTGACTGTCTTGGTTCACTCTTGCTGCTTTCATCAGCTTTGTTTCAAGCAATGGCAGGCAGTTGTTTTCAGAAAAAAAAATTCTGACTGTACACTACCTTCTTAACATCAAACAGCAGACAAAGTTAGAAAGTAGTTGGTGAACATAGAATTTAGCATTTAAAGAGACAGATACTTTTATCAGTCTGCAATTTTTCACACCAATATCACTATACGCTCTCTCAGATACGCGCAAACACACACACACACACACACACATAGAGGCCTTCGACTAGGGCTGCAGCTAACAATGATTCTAGTAATCGAGGCTTCTAGAGATTATGCCATCGATTTATTGATTCATTGATCCATCAATTTATTGTTCAAGAAGTACTTTTCCTGGGCAGTATGTATGTGAAAAGTTTTACCAAAAAAAGACCATGTTGAAAGAGGATATTTAGGGCTCGAAACTAATCACCACCTTGCCAAAAGGTGGTGAAAAAGGGTTAGCACTAACATCGTTCCACAGTTGCCACTCTGACAAGGCTGCAAATATCTGCAGACATGTTTTTGGCCTCACGAGTGTAGGTATCGACTGATGCCCATTATCCCAAAATGCCAGAAATTGGCCTGATTAATTGGTCTATTACTACCGCCAATCATGCACAGATATTAATACAAGACTGTCAATGAGCATATAGAGAATCATGGTATGTGTGTATATGGGTACAATGAAAGCAGAGCCCAATCTATTAAAACAGCAAAAAAGTTGAACCAGGCTCAACTTTTGCTGCAATGTCACATCATCTAGCAAGTCACTGTGTTAGCCAATCAAATACATGCAAGTGCACATTGTTGGTGGATTACTTTGTAAGTTATAAAAAAAATCCTGTCTGTGAGTATTACAGACATCATGGATCGTAATTGATTTTCTCACTGGAACTTTAAACAACACGACCCTGCTTTGCTCTGTGTTTGCAAAATGTTTAATAGTCAAATCTTTGCTAACACGTTAGCAATATAAATTTTGTTCTGTGATAAATATGTCAGCATTGTCAACAGCTTGCTTTGCTGCCCCAGTGGTCAAAAAAACTAATATTTCTTTACTTATTTCAGAAGGCAATACAAGAAAGTTGAGGGTGTATATCTGAGATCTGATTAGATTTAGATGTAAGGAATTTCACAATTTGGTTAAGAGAGAGATTGTTGGATGCAACTCAGGACCATCATACTACATATCACTAACAGATAACAACTTGGAAAATTCAGTCACTTGGCATTCATGAAATGCATTACAGCAAGAATGTTAAAAATACAAACTCAGTACATGAATTTTCTTAGCAACTCATAAGGAGGAAAAAAGTAATATTGGATGGATGTTAAAAAACATCTGTTAGCCACCCAGGATACATAGCCTATTATGGTGATCCTGGATCAGTGCAAGTTGAATCTGTCATTCAGAGCTTTGATTGAGCTGCTGCATGAGTTTTATGACCCTCTCTGCTTGCTGATGTTGTTGCCTCGCAAATCAGCTGAATTTATGCTGTTAGTTCCTTGCAAATTAGTTTGATGTAGATTTATCCCCCTCAGCTTTTCGCCCTACCATGCCAGCTTCCCTTGACTTTCAGGGAGGATGGTGAAATGTTTCATTGAAGTTATTTTTGGCCATGTTACATAATACGTCTCTCTTTCTGTCTCTTCGCATGAAGTGGTACGATGCTGTGCATTTGGCGGAGAAGTCACAACTAAACTACTAATTGTGGTGTATCATAGAGATATTTAAGTAGCTTTTGCCTGCAAATAGCAGTCGGTCATAAGAACATTGGAAAACTTTTGGTATTGTGACAGACGGCTGTGTGCCTGAGGGCTGCATTGCTGTCACTTTTGAGCGGTTGGAAAGAAAGTGTTACCAGGCCAGTAGAGGCAGACAAACCATCTGGGGTTGTGGAAGTTTTCCCAGTAGGCACGTCAACCTATGAACCAGAAATAGGTCCAGTAAACACATAAGAAGTCTCATGCTGTTTGGCGGATTTGCATTAGATTAACCAGCCAGCTCTGTGATTATGCATAAAGTAAGACAGCGTAGACCTCAAAGTACCATTATACTGCTTTCAAGAGACCTCTAATTTACAAACTGTAACAAAACATACCCTGGAATAAATACTTTTTAGGGATTTTCTTCAATCCAATCAAGTTAATGAAATGTGACATCTATGAACAGAGCAAGGAAACCTTGGCAACAAATGATGATAAAAGTAGGGCTGCAACTAAAGATTATTTTCATTATTTTTTAATTTGCCAATACTTTTTTTTTCAATTAATCAATTATTAATTTGATCAATAAATCAAATAAAATCAATAAAGTATTTCTGATTCTGATATCATTTTCCTGTGCATTCATTTTATTCCATCTCTTAGTTGAACAGCAATTCACCCCTGTGTGTTAGATTGGTTTTCTGTATCCAAAGGCCTGCCTGTTGTTTTTTTTATTTGTCTGGAGGAGAGAAGACTCTAGGGGTGAGAATAAGGGCCAAAAAGGATAGACGTGGGAAGGAGAAAGTGGAGGGAGGTGCGGGAGAGCAAAGACCACAGGGATGTGGTATCACACTTTAGAGGCGAAGACCAGAGAATGAAATGAAAATGAGGAAAGGAGCTGAGCGAGGAGAGGAGGACCTGCCCCCTCCCCTGTTGTCCTCTGGGCTTTGGCTAGATTGCTTTCTCTCTGACTTGGAAGTCGAGGTGGGGAAAGTTGGAGAACACAGCCACTGCCAGAAGGTGGGAGAGGTGGGGGTGGGGGGGCAACAGGGAAGACACCCAGGTGTTAATTTGCACCTCAATTCACACCTACTGCATTCCATCAGAGAGCCAGATATCTGCAGACCTGGTGAGATGATGTCCTGTCACCTTCGATCAGACATGGCAATCGCATAAACCATTCCTGCCATCTATAAGACTTTGCTGCAGGCGATGGGATCCCCAACCCTTCTCCTCTCTCTCTCTCTCTCCCTCTCTCATATTCTGAATCAGCCAACATACCTCTCTCCCGTCCCGTCACAGGCTGCTGAACCCTCTTATAGGAGCCCCTTGTCCAAAAATGTGCCAAATGTAATAAAAGTGTGATAGCGCTTGGCTCCACGTCCGGACCTGGCACCAGAGCAGCAAGAAGGAAATTATGTTTCCGAGTTAAATTGGCTTCCTGGCATGTGATAAGTTGGGGTGAATTTTTAATCCATGACCTCAAGAAAATATGTCAGTCTCCTAGCTGCTATCGTTCCTCCCATCCTGTCACCTTCCCCTCTCTGCCTGCTCCCACCTGTTTCTTCCCCTTGTGTCTTTCTTCTGGCTACATTGTTCTTAAAAAAGTAAAAGATAGCAGGTGTGGGACACCTTTGCTCCTCAGCCAATTACCTCACCAGTGTATAATCCTACCCAACCTCACCTCTCTTCCCACTCAATCCTTTTCCCTCCCTGCCGTTCTCACTCCCTCACCTCCACCTACGCGGTTCTTTCTGAATGTTTTTTCATCTCTTTCCTTCATCCCTCCAGTCCTGTTAGGCTCCGTGGCTCACCAATTACAGCAGCAGAAGGCAGCTAGCTAAAGTTACTCCCACAAGTCTCCATGCATGCAGTCAGGCATGCATGGAGACTGACATGACACAGGGTGTTCTCCCATAGTCTGCCCACCACCTGGAGGAGTCTGATAGCCAGGCTCCACCGGGGCTCAGTGTTACTGGATCTACATGGCTAGTCATTTGCTGCACCTCATACCAGGCGGCCTGCTGCCTGCCTGACACTTTTCCTTTCACCTAAACATGCTGAAAGGCTTCTGGACAGGCGAACAAGCCATGGTTTGACTGAGGAGAGTTGAAGTGTTTTTGCTTTAAAAGTTTACACTGATGTACCAGCGTGTAAGTACATTTTGCTGTGAAATGGAGTAATGTGAGCTATTATGGGGAGAGTGCTTATGTGTGTGTGTGTGTGTGTGTGTGTGTTTGTGTGTGATAGTTGTTTTCCCTGAATAGCACAAACTGAAAATCTTCAGGATTTGGAGTGTCGGTCAGACAAAACAAAACATTTGAAAATGTCACTGGGCTCTAGATACTTTTTGTTACTTTTCAAAATTTATCAGCACCTTGTAGCAGCACAGTAATCTGCAGATTACTTGATTATGAAAATAGTCATTAGTTGCACCCCTACTGTAAATTGCTATATCATTAATGGAATAACTCAGTGGTTCTTAACATGGGGGTCTCGGCGGGTCGCAAACTTAAAAAAATAACTAGACGGACTATAGTTGTTAATGAAATCACTTTGGGTGGACACTATAAATAATTTGCACTGTTTAATCCAGTAGGTGGCAGTAATGCCCCTATGAAACTGCAAAGAATAATAACAATTTTAAAAAGGATGGATGTGTATGTGTGTGTGTGGTGTTGGGGGGGGAGTTTGCGAAATATTTTCAACCGCACTGTCAGAAAAGTTAAGAACCCCTGGACTAACTCAATAATCACAACATGTAAAACAAATAGAAAAAGTTAAGTGATTTGGTACAGAAATAAAATTAATAATGGTATTGATAATTATAGTAATATTAATAATAAAAATAATAGTAGGAGCAGGTGTTGAGCAAGAACAGGGGGGCAGCAGGAAGCCCGCAACCACAGATCCAGACTCCACAGCTCCCGAGCCAGAAACACCTGTGGAAAGTGACAGAAGGAGAGAGAAGAGGGATGAGAAAGCATAAAACTACTGGAAAGGAAAGATATTAGTCATATTAGTAACAGGCATTAATGGGATAAGAATGAATAATGATGGAAAGTGAGAGGAGTAGACTGGAGCTTAGTGCATCATGGGAAGTCCCCCCGGCAGTCTAGACCTATAGCAGCGTAACTAAAGGGATGGTTCAGGGCTTACCTGACTACTTTCCAAAGTCACCAATGAACCTTTAAACTTAATAAATAATTTTATATGTCCATATTTACTTTATCTCTGAGTGATGATCAGTTTTAGTGTCTTTTTAAAAGAATTTTAATTTAATTCGGAAAAGAAGGACACTCAGATGAGCATTTTGATTGATTCAGAGCTTTTCTTGTATGGATTTTGCCAAACTGACATAAAAAGAACAATGTTTAGAAAGAATTTAGGCAAACTGAAACTGTAAGTGAGGGGTAAAGGTTTATCTTAAGGCCATTGTTTATCTAATTTTTTTTATTTTTTTATTTTTTACAGTGAAGCGGCGTCCGTTTGTGTGCCTGCCAGCCCTCTGTTTCTTCTTATCTGATTTATAGAAATTCAAGACACTTAGGCAAGAGCACTGATGTGTTTTGTGATCTTTGTTTTCATGTCAAAGAGAAGAAGATTCTTATCTATCAAATATGAGCGCTACAGATTATTGAACGGTAATGTGAAAACAGAAGCAGAGGAATAAATTGAATTCTGTCATTGAATGATAAGAGTTTATGAAAAAAGTCCATATGATATACAGTGAATAGAATTTTCAATCTGCCTTTTCTCAGCATCATTTCATAGTTGAGTCTGGCAGTTGTCACCTCCCATCAATATTTGCGTATCTTCCTCAAGATATTACTCCGGTCGGCTGGTAGTGTGTGGGGGGGGCTTAGTCTTATGAGTCTGTCAGTCTCCTCCTGCCTACAATCACCTTCTATGCCGGATGTCAGATGGAGAGGGAGCTGCTGGGATGGCGTTGCAGGGGCCTGCCATTAAACAAATATTAATCCTGACGTACACAGCTAGAGGCGAGGCAGCGGCGGGGGAGGAGGAATTGGACCAAACCTACCTATTCATCATCAGGCAGTGACATGTGCAGAGGCCCGGTCAACATATTAAGAGCTGCTATACAGTGTCATGTACATTGCACAGGCATCCTCCTGCCTCCCTCTGCCCTCAGGCAATCAACTGCCGTCAGCTCAGGAGCCAATCAGCAGGGACGATCTCGGCTGGAGATGTTCAGGGGCTGAAGAGAGGGGACTATATCAAAACTCATACTGAGCTGAAGCATCAGCCTGAATACAGTTCCTGTCCTGCAGCAACACTGATGGGGGAAAGGGGCATTTATAGATAGGTATCCACATTTTATGTGTCCCCTATATATATATATATAACCATAAAAACACATCATGGGTGAGAACAGCAGGAGAGTAGAAGAATAAAGATTGATAGAAAGGGGAGAGTGGGAGAAAACACAGAGCGTGATATCCCGTTATACAAGGCTGTTGTGTCTCTGATGTGGTGCTGGATCCCTGATAGGAAGGAAGAGAGTGAGAGAATATCTATTTATGACAGTGTGTGTGGGCAGGTGTGGGCATGCAACCACATGCTGTTGCTATTTTTTCCTCTGTGTATTATGTTTGTGCTTTTTGTAAATCACTTGTAAATGCATGTTAGTAAAAAAAAACAGGTATTCTCTCGCGTCTTATTGCCAACGTTCCTCGTTTTAAATAGATGTCTACAGCTGATAGAGAACATGATCAATACTCATGTCATAACCATGCAAATGTGGTATTTACAAATATAGGTTTGTCGGGAATTTAAACAAATTAAGAAGTCTGACTTTGCGCTGATTGAGGCAGTATATTTGGTTTCAATGAATTTGAAAGGTTAAGCCAATTTATAGGTCTAGTGCTGGACAATAATTTAATATTCAACTTGACCTTTATCGAATCATCATGATATGATCAAATATTGTCATCATTTTACAAATTCTGTAGTCTAGATTATTGTTTTAAAATTCTGAGAAAATTATTATCAAAAACTAACACTAAACAAGTTTATTTAGAAGAGTTTTGTCTAGTGAAATGCACAACAGTAGATCACATTTTATTGCATTAAACATCAAGTTTGCTAATTTACTTGAAATTATTAGATAATTAATCAAAACGAGTGTTGTTAAACAATTATTCGTTTCTATTCACTGGTTCAAGCTATTTAAATGTTTTTTGTTATATTATATTATATGACAATTAACTCATTTTGGACTGTTGGTCAGACAAGAATAGATGAAGAAATAACCATGGTTAGTTTACTATTCTCTTATGGATTAACTAATTAATTGAGAAAGTGATCTGCAAATAACTGATAAAGGAAAATAATGGTTTTAGATAAGAAATGATAAATATTTTTGACTCCATGGAGGGGAATTTAACTGTCACATTAGCTGAGGTACAAGAACAGATGTATAAATAAGTACATTTGCTTTATTTTGATATATCAGTATAGAAAAATATTTGTATTAAAATGGCGACCTTGATTTAAACTATATTGATATGAATAGTTTTGCCCAGAATTTTTATGTGGCTTATTTCTCACATGGTTTGGTCTAACGTTCAGCCCATCCTCCTGTGGCCCTCTGTGATCTGAATAATATTAAACTGCATTGTAACTGAAAGCTCTTACATGTGGGTCAATTTTTCACAAACTGTTTTTTTTCAGCATTGCACATGGATATGTTGGGTACATGTTAAATCACTTGCAATCCTGATTTGACTGGAATTTAGATTAAAGTGACCTTAATCCTTCACCTGACTCCACCCAATATTCTGCTAGCAAGCCAAGAGAAAGAGAGGGAAGGGAGAGGGAGAGAGACCTATGCGATTGATTTCTGGGCAGGAATTAATGTGTTACTGTGGTGACGTTCGGAGGAGACAAGAGAATCCGGGAGTGAACTCATGACCTGCTTGGATTTGGCAATGCACCAAGGAACAATAGCGGGGGAACGCAGCCAGAAAATCCAACTCTGTCTTTTTTTAATTGTTTGTTTCCATCCCACTAATTCCATTTAAATTCCTCACTCTTCCACTAGATGAAGCATTTCTCTCTGGATACAAATTAAATGTCTCTGCAAGCACATGTACTCACTGTTTACTCCGCTGTGAGTCTGACTAACAGCCAAAAGGAGAGTCTATGTTTACTTTTATACATGAAGTAGCTGTGAATACATTTTTGGATGTGAATAATAAGCCTCATTTTTCAGCAGCACCAGAATACTTATCATATTTCACGTGTCCCTATTTTCACGTAAAATGGCTGAAATCCAGCCAGCCCTGCCCAGACTAAGATTAATTGGCCACAGCCATTCTTCTGCTGCTGTACAACACCGAGCCAAGCATATGCACAATCACATACATACACACCGACACGTCCATAAAAACACACACACATACACACATATACACCAACAAGTGGCCCCTGAGCCTCTGTTGAGTCAGCTCCTCAAGAATCAACATCTAGCACTTTGGCTTTTCCCCTTGAAGTCCGCAGAGAGAAAGAGCAGATATGGCAGCATGACACAGAGCAGGGAGAGAGAGAGAGAAAGAGCGCACACCAGAGTGTAAGTGTAAAGAGAGAGAGCAGTAACGGTGACTGTCGCCACCTCATCACCGTACAAAGAGAATCAATAAAACAAAGTCAAATACTTCTCACCAAGTAATCCTCTGTGGCTCTGTTCAAAGATCTGTTGGACAACTGTGAATTGTCCGAGAGAGAGCAGTGGACCAGACTTCCACTCATTTGCTGGAAAAACACTGGAAGTATCCTGACTCCTGCTGTAGCTCACAGAGAAATAGAAAGCAGAGACTACAGAACATGTAAGAGAAAAACACTAGTGGGGATAGAACGAACATATTTCCATCCAGTTTATTAAGTCTAAACACAATGTGATTATACTTACCATTTATAAAATGAATGGGTAATATAATATACATATATATAGTTTTTCAAATCTATACTATTAACACAGTTCTCACACCAAATTACTATGTTTAATATGTCATAATATGTGCGGTAGAGCATAGGATGTAGCAATAATGTAAAGCAGTAAAATCCTACAGCACCTCAGTAAACTACATCAGAAGGTTTTCACGTTATGCGAAACAGACAGTGAAAATTATCTGTTGACAGTCAAATCGACATCACATCAGCAGCATTACACCTTTCACTACAGTTTTAATGTATATATCTGTAGAACATGTCATAGACAC
>JAPMOB010228314.1:0-16754 GCA_029875015.1 Lepomis gibbosus
CGGATACGGATACAGATAATTCATATGGTTAACAGATACAGATACAGATAATGCTGTACTCGCTCATCCCTAATATTTAAGTTTATATTTAAGTATCTTTTTTAGAATATGTTTATGTTTAATTACATGTCTCGTGGCTTAAGTCCAATAACTGATGACCAATGACTTCTGTGGAATATATTTTAATTTATTGTTACTATAAGCTGCTAAGATGAGAACAGAATTTCGTTTTCTGAACGCATGCAATGATAATGAAGATCTATCTATCTAGTAGTATTTCCACTTTAGCCTAGAATTCATTACCTTGGAAGTCGATGACATCGCTTAGCTTGCCAACAAGATATCCAAACGTCAAAGCAGACCGACCGTGTGTTTGAAGAAGAGGAGTAGAATAGCTTGTTTCCATCTGTGCATTTTGAAGTATGACATTACAAAAGATTGATAGAAACGGCAAAATTCAAAAAAACTTCTTTAATGTCAAAAATAAGTTTTTAGTCTTGCTCGAGGTGGTTTTTGTCAAAAAATAGTTCAGTAATTAGCTAAATGGGAGAAGGAAACACTTTTGCCGAATAAGACGTAGTGACTAAGTAACTCACGACTGATCATCTGTTTTCGTTGTCGGCGTCTTGCCTAATATTCCCATGACTGGTAGCAGCTTACCCACTTAAAACAATTTATTGAGGACATCTCTCCTTTTTTTCTCAGATCCATGGTCCTCAGGTCCATACAACTGGTTTGCAATCTTAACTTCTTGTTTATTACAGCCATGTATAACGGCAACTGCTGACGTTATACGCTTGCTGTAGCCGGGTGTATTCGCTCCAAACAGCTGATGGAAATGCACCCTTTTCACATTTTCTTTTTGTTCTTTTTTAATGCGACAAAAGCTTGCTTAAAATTTGCTCGACAATTCGATGGAAACATGGGTGATGAGTGTTGTGTTCATGTTAGCCAATTTCTGTTTGGGAGGGGGGTTATTTTTGTTTAGTTCTTCCCTAACCAATTAGCAGCGACTACGCATCCTACGCAAAATCATTTTCAGTCAACATGGAAGCTGCTGTACTGTTTTCTAAGAGCAGTCAACTAAGAAACTCTGGTGAGAGGTTTCAATGAGCTCTTCACTGCAGGATCACTTGACACACACTGGCCCATAATGCTTATTTCCCATACACAATTATAACAAAAGTAATGGCTGTAAAACCATGAATTCATTTTTCTGAGCATCACAAACACCCCTAAATGACTCTTTGTAATATCATAATTTGATCCAGTAGGCCCAGTATAATGTAAAAATACTTGAAGTTCTATAGTAAATAATATTTATGCAATTCATGCATGCAGGAAGCCAATAAGAAGTTAGACCTCAGGCCGAGGACGTTTCAAACACTTATCTCTTCAGCCATAGAAGGACTCTATTGCACGTGCTCTGACTGAGGAAGCCTGAATTTTTTCTCTCAATGCATCCATTGATTCACTACACAGGGCTGGTACATCTGCAGCTGATAAACATTAGTACATCCTGCCATTTAACATTATAATAATAACCCGTTGTAGTTTGAATTAAAAATATATTTATTTAACAGTTTGAGTAGAGCTGGAGTAGTGGGTTCAATGATACAGTGCTCTCTTCAAAGGTCTCCACCTAAGTCACAGAAAAGTTTTGAACACATTAATATGGTGATGATCTCTGGGGTTTAAATATTAAGACACAATCATTTAGTGCGTGAAGACAGAATGATGTTTTGTTGTAACATGAGAAATTTCAATCCAAATGTCTTTTGATGATGATGATCATGAGCCTAGGAATCATTAGCCTGGAAATCAATGACTTTACACAGCTCCCTGATATGTTCGCTTGTAAAAGATAATGTCCCAGCTTGAGGTTATGAATTAGTGGCTGTCCTTGAGAGGGAACAGTAGGACGTACACCCACTGATTTGTTTTTAAATTTATTTTGGAGAGGACATAGCTACGAGAAAGAAATAAGAATTGAACCCTATGAACCTCCCTTAATAATGACAACATTTCAACCAGTTAGGCTGTGATACTGAATCATTACACTGAAGCGACAGCGACACAGCTCTGACAGCAAGAAATAAATGTCAAGATCTTTACTGTTAAACAAACATGCAATATCCAAGTATGTAATGCACATGTATCTGCACTATACGTTCTGAAATTTCATCTCAAAATGATTATAAATTATTATAGAGCTACTGTGAGCATTTAGTCTTTTTTAAGTTTTCATGTGTGCGTGAGTGTGTGCAGGGGTGTTTGCGGCTCTGCCTGTCAGTCTCTCTTGCTCTCTCTCTCAGATCCTCAGCTCATGAATATTCATGCTCCGTATGATTATACCCGCTCTAACTTAATGGGATGATAAAAAGCCCCCGAGTGCCGCGGCCGCTCCTCCAACACCAGAATAAACAAATAATCACCACATGTCAAATTCTCCTGCACGAACGCACAAATTCGTAAGCCATCGCTGCTCTTTTCCTGACAGCGTCGCGGGATGGAGGGTGATGGACGGTGACGTGCAGCGCACTCAAAGCCAAACGTCAAAGCAGACAGACGGTAAGTGTGTTTGAAAGAGGAGCAGGAGTAGAACGAGTGTTCTGTGATTTCATGACCCCAGTCTGGGCCGGATCTAACATGACTCTCTTGAGAAGAAAGAGAAAGAGGGCCTCTTTCTTGTAATTGCATCAGAACTTGGTTAACAATAATGCAATTAAAAAGAGGGCCCCTGGAAGACATGCAGCAAAAAGGAATTTTTCCCCCTCCTCTCTCTCTATGTCCCACATGATCCTGAGGTATGTTAATGTCAATTGAATTCTGCGTGTTATCTCTCCAGCTACCCTAATCTGATCCCTGGGAAAGTCAGGGAACAAGATGTTGAGTCAGTTGAAAAACTTCCCAGCTGATAAGAAGAGCGCGTGGATGTTCTCCTCCCACACTGCTGCCATTTAAAAGAATGAAAATAACATCAAATATCACAGTTATAAAGGGCGGGGCAGAGGGGAGGGGGAGTGGCTTTTTCGCAAGCAGTAGTTTGACAGTATTAAACGAGGAAGTCAGGTGATGTAGTAGAAAGCGTGAGAAACTCAGGACTTTCACCCAGTAGATCAAGGTTTGAGTGCTGTGTATCAATGTCAACCACTCACTCTCTCAATCATCATCAAACACTGATCCCGTGTACAGGGTAGCAGGGAGGCTGGTGCCAATCCCAGCTGATAGAAGGCGAAAGGGGGGGTATCGCAGGTATCAATGTAGACTTATTTAAAGTTGGAAGTTAAATAATGTTACACAGGTGACATAGTCACGTAGGTGATTTAAGTATCGTGACTTAGTGAATGTTACTTATGTCACATGACTGACACAACATAGTTACTTTTATGCAATACACAATCTTTTCCTAAAACTAACCAAGAAGTTTTGTTGCCTAAACAAACTGCCATTGGTTCACAATGTTAACCACATCATGTGACTTATGTCACATCTGTCACTGGTCCTTTCCAAAGGTCATATAGTATGTCGTTTTGGGAGTCATCGACTATAGACATACTTTGTCATTTAGGTATGAGGACATGGTGAATAAATCTTGAAATGTTTATGCTCTAAAACTCTGGAACTCACCTGTCTGTACAACCGAAATACACAACAGAAGCTGTCTGTGAACACTAGACCAAATACACTCACAGCATCCACTGGGAAGAGGTCAAAGGTCATCGGCCAGGAGTCAGAGGATGGAGAAAAATCAAGGACGACATTGACATCTGACACTAGAGACAAAAGAGAGTGGTCAACATCTCCCCTCAGTTGACCACTACCAGAGCCAGTTCCATTCGCTGAAGGACAAACTAATACATTTTTTAAAAAACTAAACATTACAACCTTCATGAAGGGCAGATTTATTGGAGCTCTCTTGTATTAGCTGTAATAACTGTAGCCTTAAATAAAGCCATCAATGATTTATACTGCAAGGGAGATCAGTAAATTGGAAATGGAATATGCCTTTTACAACCAGGCCTGACCAGCATGGTGACCCATTTACACCAAACCTGATTGTTCGTTCATATATGTTCTATGAAAATACGTATATGAAGTAAAAGTCAAAAATTGCAAAATGTTGATACTGAACATATCAGCAAAATGTTCACTGACAACATCCAGTTTTGAAAACACTTTTATCGCTATTGAAAATGTCAGTGTTTACTGCAACTGTAAGCACCATTTTTCCTAACTTTATCCATAGTGAGTTAGGAAATAAACATTTAGTAATTAGAAATTTAGGAGACAGTGTGGTTGTATATTTTGGGATCAGCATGAGGAGAAAAAAATAGGTATTTAGCAGAGTTTCAGTAGCGGGATCCCAGCTCAATCACACCACTCCCACCATTTCCACCTAAATATCCACCAAACAACTCTCCTATTTTTTTGCTCTTGTATTCTGCCCCCCCTCCTCATCTCTTTCTTCTCACCTCTCCAAAGGGTTAATACTGTCATCGTGTGCTATGGTGGATTTCCTACCGAAGCTTCAGCATGACACAGTACCAAACAGAAGCTGTACAGTGTCCAAGTCCAAGCCTCGCACACAATCCTTTTGTTTCATCAATAAATCATTTAAACACATCTGTTAAAGCTTACTAGTTAAAGAATTATTGATAATGGTCACTTCATACTGAGGCTGGGACTACAGAACCCCCTGACCTCTGGTCCTGTGCTCAGTACAACCGTAAGTTACAGGGATACAGAATTTAACAGCCAGACAGTGGTCGCCTCCTCTGTAGTTACCTGATCCTGAATTAACCCTCTTACTCTCGAGTGCAAGACTGGTTAAATTGAGCTACTTCCAGTAAATTCTACAAAATCATATGAGAAGATTTTAACGAAACTCTCCCTAGATGTTGTGATAGCCATATAACCCAATAGTGGCCTTGAAGAGTTTTGAAATTCATCACTGTTCACAGTGGAGACTAAAAACATTCACAGGAAACTACATTTGGTGGGACCACTGGCTTCCTTGGGGGCTAACGCCAAATAGGAGAATTAAGTAGACATTTTAAATGACAACTTGCAAGCAATGAGAAATTGAGTCTCTATGTGGAGGCTTTACTTCATCTGTGAACTTCAGTACAGAGGGGAAACAACAGCGGCGTTCATCATCTTTTTCTTGTATGCAAAGCATGCCTGGCTAAACCCAAGAAGGACATTTATTCACCCATGTTAATGTTTTAGTGGGAAATAAAAGAGGGGCGGAGAAACAAAAGGACAGACAGCCGCCCACTCCGTCTTCCAAGAAGGCAGACGTTTGACCTAATTAGTATGCAAACGTATGCATGGGCGTGGGAGGGCGTCCGGTCGGAGCTTGTTGGTGTTTCAAGGCGGGAGAGGAGAAAGCTCTTCCTTCCCGTCCACCTCTGCTGCCTTTTGTGTCCCCCTGAGCCCTGCATCTCTCTGGCCTACATTTGCTCCCAGACATCTTTGTGTTTGGGCGGCAGGAGGATAAGGCCAGGTGGGTGAGACCCAACATCCATAAATTAAGATGAGGGAAAGTAGAAAAAGCAGGGCACAAGGCTTCACGCTATTGTTTATTTTTTCTTGTGATGTGATGAGGCAACAACAGTTGGTAGAAGAGCTTTGTTTGTGGGCTGTGTTCCTTGCATTGTCTCAGACAAAGATGCATTTTGTCGATCCTCAGAAAGACAATGGGCAGAATACCTCATTCCCCCTGTAGGAGCCAGACAAAGCTGCAGTAGTGATGATGTAAATCTGAAAACAAAAGGCATAAAGAAAGAGGGAAAGGAGAAATTGAATGAGCATGTTGGCATTTGGTAAGAAGGGCACTCGGAGACCCCCACTGTTTCATCGCATCACGCACCATAGACACGCTTCTCCTCATCTCCTCTGGCCTTTGGCGCGAAAGACGTCAGCGCTAATTGTCTGTGATGGTTTCAGTCCCGGGAATAAGACGAGGAGTCGGCGAGGACGAGGAGGACGGAGACCAGACGAAGGGCGGATGGGACGGAGCGGTGGAGGGGAAGGAGGGGTAATGACGGCAGAAATAAAGTGAAATGGAAGCAAGTGCAGGAGGAAAGGGCAAAGAGGATGTGGACAGACTGATTGAGGGTGAAGGAGGAGACAAAGGCAAATGGAAATAAAGGAGAGGGGGAAACAAAGTAGGCGGTAATAAATGTCTCACAGAGACCACTCATCACAGACAGGGATATAATACTGGAGGTGACCAGGTTCAATTTAAAGGTGTTATATTAGTGTATCACGGCAAGGAGAAACTTTGAAATTGAATGAGAAGAAGTTCCCTCCTTAATTCACACTACTCTTCTAATCCAGTGTTCCAACACTGGTGGAGATAGTCAGGACAGCATCTGTATCAAAGTGGTGCTGGGAGGACAGAAATCCAAAAGAATAAGAGGACAAACAAGGACAGGCTAACATGAGAGATGATGAGAGAGAAAAGACGAAGCCAGGAGTAAAGCAGAAGAGAGGAGGGGACAAAGTAGGAAAGAAACTGAGAAGTGGAGGGCAAAGGGACAAACGAGGAAATGATAGAAGAGATAAAAAGAGAGAGGCAAAGAAGAAAGTAGAGTTAAAAGGAAAGAATGGAAAGAATAAAGAAAGCAAAGTAGAAGAAGACAGGAAAGTGTAGGAAAGGACAGGACAAATGACAAGAGAACAAACAAAAAAGGGGAGAGGAGAGGAAAAGGAGAGAACATGACAAATAGAGCAGATGATAGATGAGGGAGGGAAGGACGGAGCCAAGAGAGAGAAGAGGATGAGGACAGCAAAGGCAAGGGGAGGAGAAAGAATGAAAATAAAGGAGGAGACTTATTTTGATTGAGGAAAGACGAAGTTGTTTAAATGAGAGGAAAAATGAAGAAAAGAAAGGACGAGATGAGTAAAGGAGTGGGAGGGTTAGAAGGGAAGGAAAAGAGGAGATGAGAGGACAAGAGGAACAGAAATAGGAGAAAAGGAGAGGAGAACAAATAAAACAAGATAAGAGAAGACGAGAGGGGAGGAAAAGGAGAAGAAACAGACGGACAAGGATGTGGGAGAGGAAAAGAGTGAAATAAAAAAGGACAAAGTGAAAAGAGGAGATAGAGGACACGATGGTAGAGAAGAAAAAAGGAGAAGATGAAAAGAGAAATGAGGATAGGAGAGAAGTAACAGAGGGTAACAAGGGGAGGAAATGAGGAGAAGTGAGGATAGGGCAAAACATGGTAGGAGGGGAGAGGACAAAATGAGAGATGAAAGGAAGAAGGGAAGGGATAAATAGGACAAGAGGAACAAGGATAGGAGAAAAAGGGAGGAGAGGGAAAGGAGGAAAGGAGGAGCGGAGAGAAGAGAGCAAGACAAGGTTGGAAAGAAAAGCTCAAGAGAGGAGTAAAATGAGGAGAAAGAAGGAAAGAAAAGGAGGAGAGGAAATGATAAGTGAAGTGCAGAGGGGAGGGTAAATGAAAGGAAAGGAAAGGAGGAGACGAGAGATGATTAAGGAGAGTAGAGGAAACAAGACAGGATGGGAGGAGAAAATAGAGGGGAAGGACAAAGTACAGAGAGGACGGGACAGGAGAAAATGTTAAATATCACATCATGTCAAAATCCACCAGTCCAGGTCATTTTCACCTGCTTGTTTCAAGGAAGACAAAGTGGAAACACCAAGAGCCGCCTGTGCAGGAGTTTTATTACTGCATATCGCATTAGCACCGTTGTGTTCAAACAGGTCAGAGCTGACCTCCACTAGTCTCTTGCAGTGGGATTTTCTTTTCTGCATCTTAAACTAGGAACAGACTGAATCCCAACACCTGCTAAAAGAAAGAATCTAAAGTTTGCTAGAGACACGCTTCCACACAACAGGTTGACATTTGTGGTTTATGACATGTCTGGACAAGGACTGAACGATTTGGGCGGAAAATCTAATAGCGATTTTTCTGCCAGATATTGTGATCATGATTCGATTTGCGTTTTTTTTATTTTAGCTTAAGTTCAAGATTGACTGGTAGTGAATATTTTTGATGGAAGCCGCGTCAAGCAGCACAGAGCATGCGAACTGGACAGGAAGTCAGACACAGAACGGCATAGAGAAATAAAACACCCTTTGCAGACTCCTGATCATATATTAACAATAAACAGAAAAAAAAGAAACACTATGTGGCTTACTTAACTCTTATTTTGAAATACTCTATGTGGGAAATGTAGCCTGTGGAGAGCGGCACAAAACCGGCTCAAAGAAAGCAGTTATCTGTAGCTGAAGCACACAAAATGACATTATCAACACGTCTGCAAATTGGGGCAGTCTAAACCCTCCCCTACTGAAACACTGCGGTGTGACAAAATTGTCAGCCCTGTTAAAATGACAGTTAACATGAATGACAGATGCACCAAGCTAAATAAGCTAGCTAGCTCCACACACAACCGTTGGCTCCACCATCTCGTTCAAATACGGTCACGTCCGGTGCACTGTTTGCAAAAACTCAACATGGCAGCGGTCAAACTCGAGGCTTCAAAACGCCAGTCAGGTGACCTCACTCTGACAACTTCTACAGTCTGTGTTTATGACCGAACACCTGCATAATTAAAGACTTTCCCATCAGCCTCAGAGCCTTTAAGACATACTGATGTATTGACCATTTTTAATGATTTATTTAAGCCCTGGACTTTCAAGACATCTCATCACACCGTTCTGTCCAGAGCTCAGTGACAACCTGTAAATGACAAGAGACATCCTCCCCCATGTATTCATGTATTCTGATATGTGTGAGTCCATCTGCAGATGACTGCAGAAGTGTTTGCTTGCAGTTGCAACACACCATGGTAAATATTATACCTGCTAGATGGCATGTTATTGTTGTTATTGTCAGCATGTTAGCATTCTAATATTAGCATTTAGCTCAAAGCATCACTATGCCAAATTACTATGCACTGATCCAGATCAGACCATTTGGTAAAGAGACAGCACTGATATTGGATCAGGAATAGATATTGGCAGATACACACTGCAGCAAATGTGATGAAGCTTCTGCTTTTCTGGAGACACAACGGGACACTGGAAAATAGGAAGCTGGGGTATCCTGACAAGTTAACCCCTAGTGACATGCGTCAAAATGCCACCAGTGTGCAGATTTACAGAGTATCATATGCTGCCAGTTGTTCAGTCCCACGTCACTGTCAGAAAGAATCACACATTGAACTGTGAATTTACGGAGACAACACACTGGGGTATAGTTAGGTTGTGATTACAGTTGTGTCACTAAATCCTGTGAGACCAACAACTCTCATGTGATCCCATACCATTGCAGAAGTGGACATTCAACAGAAAGATTGCATTGCTAATTTATACTGTAACATGATGAAAAGTTAAAACAGGGCCCTTTTAAATCTGTTTTAATTTTTGCCAGATTCTGTTTTAATTTTTGCCAAATTTCATATTTTCCATTTTAATTTTTCAGAATTTAATTCAATAAGAAACTATTTCAAATTGAATAAATATCAATGAATCTGATGCATCATGCAAATACGCTTTTAGAAACATTCAGTCCAATTATTTATGGGGACAATTCACAATAAATGTATTGCAACAGTAGAATTCTAATACTTTAGTGCAGTATAAAATACTGTAATACTATTTAATAGGGGACAATTCACTATGAATGCATTGTTGCAATGCATGTAGGCCCATTGTGAATTGCCCCATATTAAATAGGTTATTCCTTTACACCCTCTGAATGCTCCTGAACACACAGTAAGTGTGACTGACAGAGGCTACTCTCACGTGGGCAGCACTGCTCCTTGTTTACAAAGCTTGACCAGACGTAGCTTTTTCTTTTCTTTTTCTAACGGAAAATCTGACTCAGCCACAACATCTACAACAAGCTTGTGTTTCACATCTGCCGGTGTGGTTACACTTCTGAGAGTTTGCTGAAGTGATGAGTTCTTACTAGTGGGCCTTCTTCGATGTGTGTGTGTGTGTGTGGACGAGCCCAAGCTCCGTCATCAAACAACACAGAGAGCATAGCACAGCAGCATTTTTTTTCTGTTTGTTTTGCTGAAGTGTTATGGGCAAAAGTGCTTATAATCTTAGGGGAAATTTGAATTTTACAGAAATTGCATCAACATTTTGGCAGATTCCACTATATTCCACGTTTTACAGTTAATTCCATTTTTATTGTCATGTTCCGTAATGCCGTACGCGATTTCCGCAATCACAGGGCCCTATAAAAGTAAGAAAGGAAAAATGCAGTTTTCCGGCCAATTTTGGGTAGCCTTTCAATATTACACGTGATATGGTCATTGGTCACTTGTTATCTCCACAGTTTATCTCCAGACTATCTACATCAAACAACTGAGACTAGAGCAGACTCCGTCCTACTTGGTCCAATCAGTCATCAACCCCAAATCACATGAAGAATTGTCCCCACCCCTGATGAGAAGAAAGTTAATAATTTAAATAGAGATGTAACAGAATAGATCGCTATCTCTATACTATCCAAAAGTCTGCAATATTATGTTGCTTTTTCATTAGGGTTTTATCGGGGGCTCGACTACCAAGCATTTTCTTCTTGCAGCAGGTCCTGGTGAGGGATTTGGACTGTGATCTACATCACAGCTGTGCTTGTTTTTATTCTGAAACACAACAGAGATCACAAAGTGAATTGTGAAAGCCAGCACTCTCAGCAGCTGGCCGCAAATCATTGAATAATGGGTACTGATCAACAGCCTTATCAACCCCCTGCAGATATGTTATGGTCATTCTGTGCAATGGGACAGTAAAAATTGGAATTATTTCATCTTGCAGGATTGCAGGGGCCTTGGGGGGAAAGTTTCAAAAGGAGGGCGGTACAAGGGTGATGACAAGGATAAAGGGATGGAGAATAGAGGAGGATGGATGGATGGATGGAGGGATAGAAAGGAGGAGAGCTCCAGTGGGCTGTTGAACGGGCTCTGTTCTGCTGTGTCCTCAGGGGCGCAGTCATAAAAGCACTCCACATCAACACCATTACAAAAGAAGAGGAGAAGAAAGAGAAAAGAAAAGACATGAGGAGATGGAAAATGACATGTGGCCCTTTTATTTCTCCAAGAGCCACGCTACCATCTCTCACCCATTTTTATTTTTTTCGTGAGCTGTCTTCCATTCTCTCTTCTTCCATCAGTCCATCCAGCTCTGTTTATGTATTCTCATCATGCTGCTGTCTGACCAAGCCCAAGAATGCATACAGAGAGAGGAGACAGAACAGCAGTATGACAAAAACACACACAGTATTCTAACCTGTACACATAAACTAATAAACACATACATTCCAGCTGTAATTTTTCTCACTCACCGCAGTGTTTTCATTACACTCAACAATTCCAGTTTCCTCTTCTGTGAATGGAGGAAGCCAAATGGTGTCCAGTGTTGGAGAAAAATCCCTTTATTTTATCAAGGACACTTACACAGAAGCTTAACTAAAGGGCTGGAACGCACACCATACAGTGGTGAGATGGGCTAAATCATTAGAATGTGATGTTAATAATCTGAATACATCACAAGCTCAAGCTGCAGAAAGAACAAGCTTGTGATGTTATAATATAAAAACAAGATCAAGCCATTATTTATTAGGCTACCACACACTAACCAGTCTCTTGCTATATAGAGACAGTATGGTAGTATTTAATTCTCACATGTATAGCCTTTGTAGTTAGTGTATTGCTGTGTTACATAAACGTTCCAAAAAGCATTGTATAAGCTATGAAGTTAGCAACACTATCTAGCTAGCTAATAACATAGCTATTAAGCATAGACTATATAAAAGAAGTGGACGCAATTATCATGAAGTTACCCATTGCTTTCTGAACTGCCATAGGAAGCCTCAGGTTTGGCTGTTAGACCACCGCCATGTTGAGTTTTTGCAATCAGCAGCACCGGAAGTGACAATATTCAGATGAGACGGTGGCGCCAGTTAGTGTGTTTTGTTAGGTGCATCCGTAATTCACTTTAACTGTGATTTTAACCGGAATACTAATTTTAGCTAGCTAAAAACAGGCTTAAAACAAAGCATCCATTAACAGCTGACTCCCATTAAGCTTTTTCAATAACAATGGTTAAATGTACACAGAGCAGTGGATAGAGTCGCCTATAGCCTGATTGACAGGTCGCAATGGTAACAACTTGTTAATCAAAGGGTACTCCCTCCCTAAAGACGCAACTTTATTGTCTATTTTTCACTAAATTAGAGAATATTTTACTAAATGAACACCATGTTGTATTGAACAAGACTTCAAAACTTATGTTTGAGACCATAAACTCATTAGTAAAGTGTTTACTGAGGTAATAAATCAGCTGAAAATTAGGGTCATTTTACTATTATTTCTAATGAAACTGGTCTTCTTTTTGCAACCAGAGTAGTTGCTCCCTGCTGGCTGTTCGATAGAATGCAGGTTTAAGTTACTTCCAGGTGAACTCAAGAGCATAGTGATGAAACAAGCTCTGTAGAGCTGTTTGTCCATTTGGGCTACTGTAGAAATATGGCGGTTCTGGGGACGTCCATGTAAGGCAGGGACAATACTTTCCACGTCCCAGACTACGCAAGGGTCCGCAAGAACCTGTCTGCGCCAGGTCCGCACGGCAACTAGCGCTACCAGGGCACGTGTCTGCCAAGCTGACTGCTGAAGGCAGTATAAGCAGAAGTAGTCCGTGTCTGCAGGGTCCACAGCTGTACATGTCCGCGTGCGCTCCCGAGTATAATCGAGGCCCAAGGGGACCCACAGAGTATATAGATAGAAATGGCTCATTCTAAGGTAATAAAAACATAACGGTTCTTTATGTAAGGTCTTTATACCAAACTGAAAACATAGTTATGGAGATTATATTGCATTTCTGTCAACAGATCCCCATAAATATTACACACTGAACCTTTAAGTAGCCTATTGTGAAAAAGTATTTTCACATATTCTTTGGAATAAAACAGCCATTGGTGCAAAAACCTATATGTTCAGATTTCACAAACAATATAACCAACTGTAAATAAAAGCAATTATTTGTGCCTCAAAGGTCAAAGACCATGACTACACATAACACTTAAATCAAGAAATATTATTGGCATCCGGGAATCCCCGGGGCACATGGCCAGTGTTGTCTGGGTGGATTTCTCTTCCTTGGGGTGGTTGACTGGAGGGGCTGGGCTGCAGTCTGGGGCCGGGACCAGCCTTGGGTTAACGGAGCTTGGGGGCTGGCTCTGCCTGCACTCTGGAGGGGGGGTGGGGGGCTCCGGCTGGGCTGGGGGACTGTCAGCCCTGGTTTTCCCGCAATGTGCAGTGTGGTTGCGGAGCAGAGTTGTGTTCTGGTTTGTCCCTGGTGTTCTCGGCCCTTGATGGGTGGCTGGGTTGGCGGTGAAATGCAGCTGAGCTAGCTTGCTTTCTCTCATTTGCTCAGCCTTGTGCGCAGGATAAGCAGGGGGCTGCCGGGCATTGGGTGTCACTGTGCTCGCGCGGTGTGCGGGTTGGGGTTGTCATTTGCGCATTGATGTTTTTGATTGCGTGGCATTTTTGTAGTTAGGTTGCTCGTTCCGCGGCGGTGGGGTGGCACTGGTCTCTATTGTGTGTGCGCCACAGTCGGTCTGGGTGCCGCTCTTCTGCAGTTCCTTCTTTTGCTTTCAGACGGCATTGTGTTGTCGTTTGGTATTTGGATGGCCGGTGTCTTTGGGGTTTGTTGGTCGGGTCAGGGTCTTCTGCGTTTGCGTCGCGGTCCGTCAACTTCTTGAGCTTCATCAACTCCAGTAGCACATGGATTAGGCTATGTGTAAAATCAGGAGCATTGGACTTAATCCAGCCAGAGGGAACGACCACTGACCGTCCAGTGCGCCAGTTCCACTGGCAACACAACTCACATTAGGTCTATAGGAGAGAGAGCAGGGGGCTGGACTGTACAGAGTCGGTGATCATTCCCTCTGGTTGGATGTCGACCAAAGTAGACTACAGCTGTTGCAAACAACAGGGGCACGTGTACAGCAGCCAGATAGTAGGGATACAACACCGGTCATAGATAGAACAAAATATAAATAATCACAGAACGAACCGTACACAGATTCACTGGCCGACTGAATTTTGTATTTTCCTTTAATTTAGTAGACATTTCCACCATAAATTGATGCAGAAAAGGCAAAAAAATTCACCCGAATGGAGTAAAACTTGCAGGAAAACATTTAACCCGTTGCTTAATGTGTCCCCTACAATGTCGAAACAAAATCTACGCTTTTGCATTTTAATGGCAAAATGACTCCATAAATTCACAAGAGTGCAGGAAAACAGTCACAGTGACTCACAGTTTCTGGGAGATAGATTCCCAGGTACCCTGTATAGGTTAGGTTTCTTGAATTAGGATACTATATCTGGAGGTTTGCTATGCTAATCAACCACACTTGTTTATCATTGACCATCATTACTGACTTGGCCTTTCAACTTTACATGCTTTAAAATTGAACTTTTTAAACAACCCCTGTGATGGGTACTGTCAGTGAAGGCCTACTCCTAAAATGCGTTAATTTCACTGATACCAAATCTCACTCCAAACTAAACAGAAAAGTTGGCAGTCCTGGTAGAGGACATGCTCTCCTGTTACCCCATGGATGCTGCAGAAATTCTCGCATCTTCTCCACGCAGCAGTGGCAGTGAGCTTCCTCACTTCCATTTGAAGTTGTTCTTTTTAGTCACAGTATCCTGAGGGAAAGGCCCACTTGCAGAAATATGCTAATGACAATATTATTGTCCGCATTTTTGTTATTCCATATTCATCCTTTTTTTTATTCTTTTAATGTGCAAATGAATGCAACACAACACAAAGCTGTCTCACCTACAGTACACCAAGGTGCTGCAGATGCTGCCTGACACAGGGTTCAACGTTGTGTCTCATGCTGAAGCCTAATGGCAACAAATAGTCACTTTTATCATCTAGAGCAGAGTTTGTGTGCTGTATTTTCAATTTTGGAATATTTTGAAATGTTACTATTTACTTTTTTTTTACTATTTTTTATTTTACTATGTTTAAACCAATTCATTTACAGAAATACAGTTTAGTATTAATTCTAAAATTATGTTTGTAACATGCACCATGTCTAATACTAATTTAAAGACCTAACAGAAATAGGTCACAACCAATTTTGGGTCATAAGCCTCAGTTTCAAGGACTATTGTTATATTGTACACATTGTGATGAGAGGTCAGTATATATTGTGTGTGCCTGTAGTATATCAGCTACAGTGCAGACCTACTGGTACCCACTTAATAGAAGCATTTGGCGTCTAATTGTGTCAACCTGTTACCCATCTGCTTTGACACGCCTGCCGCCCAGCTGCATTGTTTTAACCATTTTATCGCTGATTCTCACCACAAAAACTACACACACACATTCTCCTACACATTTGTCAACACATTAAGCATTTGCTATTGGAAGCCTTTTGTCCCATGCAGAGACAGGGTTTTGGACAACACGGCCCTTTGTCTGCGGCCCTGCTGTAGAGCAACGTCACCAGACAATGGGGCCATTGAAAGGGAATTTGCCCTGACACACTTGGCTGGATCAGGGGTTGGAGTTAGGGGGCTGCACAAGCAGCACTACTGTACAGTCTTGAATGCAAGCCAGAAGTGTGTTGTTTGTGTGTTTGCTTTGACTTAGAGAATGTTATGTGATTTAATAATAATAATAATTATTATTATATTATATTATTATTATTATTATTATCAATAAATTCCACAAAATATTAAAACCTAAATTGAATTAATTTATCTGTCATGTATCCAAATACTTATCTAGCTTATTCCTCGTTAATAATAGCCATTACTAAGTATTAATAACCTAACTTAAAGTGCAGACTGGAACATTACTTAACATAACATTACTTCTGGACTTCTATTGTCTGTGGCATTTAGGAGGAATAAAAACAGAACTCTGAAGAAAGGAAGGGAAGGATGGCTTGCCCATATCACAGCCAAAATGACAACATTTGAGAAACTGTAAAACAAAACATGTTCCCTCTACTCTGAGAGAACAAGGCAATGTTACACGTCACGTTCGCCTGAATTAATGGATAACATAAAACAGACAGTGAAGTTTAGTAACTCAAAACAGTGGAGTTTTCAGATCTTATCCTTATCCTCATTGTGTGTATTCTTAATGTCCTATCTAACATGCTGAATGCACTTTCATCATCATAAAATATTGACAAAGCTCATTTTTGAACATTTTGAAACTTGCATTGTTTACGTCTGTTTACTTGCTAACAGTCTTCTTCCCTGTCTTTGTTGGTACACTGCTACATTTGTGGGCATGTTACCACCATCACTACCACTATCAGTGCAAATGTGTGAGACCACCGGCAATATGTTGTTGCCCAATGTTGCACATTCATCTGTGTCAATGTTCACGAGGTGTGTTGGGTGTTGGGTAGGGATGAGCGAGTACAGCATTATCTGTATCTGTTAACCATATGAGTTATCTGTATCTGTATCCGTACTCAGACTGCCCGGATGTGGGCGGGATTTAACCAGGAAGTGGGTCGAGTTGTCTTGAAATGGGCGGGGATTTAACTGTATGTTGTTTTAAGCATGCAATTTATATGGGTTGATCAGAAATTGTTATATTTATTGCTGATTAGAAAACTATTTACATGACAGCATCAGCATTGAGCTTCAGATCAATGGTTTTGATCACGATAACAAAAAACTATATACAGAACAAGTTTTGCAACAATGAATACAACACATGCGGTTGC
>JAPMOB010228319.1:0-32579 GCA_029875015.1 Lepomis gibbosus
TCACGCTGGGACGGGGGAGTATGAGGCTGGGAGGGAAAAATCACAGTATACTCACTAGAACAAACTAGACTACACCACTGTATACGGCGTATACCTGCGTATCACGTAGACTACACCACTGCTAATATCCATCCATCCATCGTCAACCGCTTATCCTGCGTACAGGGTCGCGGGGATCTACTAATTTGCCTTTGTATATTATAAATATGACATTTATCTCCCTGCCACTTTCTGTGACTGCTTCTCACTTGAAAGCTCAAATTGTCTCCAGTTAAATCTGTAAAGTGGTAGCATATGAACGTTTCTTAGTCACAAACATTGACTGTAGAACAAATTGTGAAATACTATGCTGTATAATTAAACGCTGTTCACACGTGTTCTTGAGAAAAACATTGTATGATTCAACCAAAATGTTACGTTTTTTTTTGTCATACCGAAGTTTTTACGTCTCTTCTTGTGTAGAATTTTGCTGAAATATTCTTTGCTGTCTTTGCATCGATGCCAGTCAGCTACTACGATTGATCCGGGAGGAGGAACTTGTACCATGTTGTTATCGCTAGTCATGCTGCTCATCTAGCTAACACTATACTTCTCTCTGCACGGTAAGGTAGACTGCAGAACCAACTGTAGGCTGCAGAACACTGTTCCGTCTATTGCAAACAGTGTTTTCTAACAATAAAGCTCTTTAATTATAACAACTGCAGTCAGCGAATATCATTTAAGCTTCAACGTGCAGCCACAATGGCTGTATAAAGCCACCTGATAGAAACTTCCGTAAACTAAATCGTGTCTTGACGACCGTCATAGATACGTGACGTGACTTCTTCTTCTTCGGGGTTCATTATCGGTTTGCAAACCAGCTTAGAGGCGCGTTACCGCCACCTAGTACAACTCAAGGCCAAGACCAAAGAAATGACATTGATAAGAAGTGAAAGATAAGTGTAAACATTTTTTGTTTCTATTGTCATATATTTAATGCCTCTAGCATTTAAATCAAAATTAATAACGTTCCTTTCCTGCAGTTTCTCAAAGGTGTAACGTTTTACATTTATTCATTTAGCTGACGCTTTTATCCAAAGTAACTTACAATTGATATATACCAATTGATATATATCAATTGGTATATATCAAGAGGTCGCACGCCAGGAGCAACTACGGGTTAAGTGTCTTACTCAGGGACACAATGATGGACGTGAAGGGGATTGAATCCGAGTCTCTCACACCAAAGGGATGTATGTGTCTTATCCACTGCACAATCAGCAAACACCAGCATTATTTATAAACTTTATTAACACAATAATATATTAAAATATACAACAGCAATACAAGGAGTGTAGGCTACATGGAAACAGACAAATGAGAAAACAAACACCAAAAAATAAATATACAAAAATATGTAAATACATAAATGCCAGTTCAATTCTGTCTCTAACATGTTTCAAAATACTGGATGTCTTTAAAGCTTTCTTATTTGTTAAAACTCTGTCAACAGAAAAATAGAGGTTTTTAAGGTAAATTTTTAAGGTCGATTTTTTTAATCTTGTGCACACAAGTTATTATCTTGTGAGAATAAGATAATCTTGCCAACAGGATAATAACTTGTTCCCAAAAAAATAAAATAAAATCTGATGGGACTTCAGGGGCCCCTGTAGCATTAATTTTGCTTTATGAATATGACATTTACCCAGTAGACATAACAGTTTAACCAAATCAACAATTTTACAATTCATAGATTCCACATTCAAATATAAGACCATACTTTTAGACAAAGGGACCAAGATATTATAAGATTCCCATAGGCTACTAATAAAGAGATTTGAGACCAAAGGTCACATGAAATAGCACAATCATAAAATAAAACGACTCAATCTCTGATTTACAAAAACAACATAATTAGATCTCAAAGATTACTAAATTACTAGACATAACAACCTTAAGTTAGCAGATGAATAAGCTAAGCATAACGTTAGCTCCCACTTGAAAACACTATATTCTACACTTAACGTTACCTGTCAGTGTCTTTGGGGAAACGATGAAAGGCAAAAAGTGTAGGCTGCCAAGCTGATAGTTTTTGCCATAGACAGTACATTGCTGAACATTGTTTCCTGTTTGTCCACTTTTGAATTCTCTTTCGCGGTCATTGTCCCTGTAGCTTCTGCGCTGTGGCTGATCTGTCGTGTTTACCATACAGGCTATGGTGTTTAGGCTACCTATGGTGTTTACAGTCTGATGTTGCTCCATTGGCGTTTTCAGTCCAAAACGGCGGCAGCGCCATCTGGTAGCGGTTATCACAAATCGCGATAGTTTCCTGCTGACTGAAAACCTTATTGTGCAAACTTCCTAATGTAATATACGGTAATGTTGTGTAGTAATGTAGTGTACAGTCTCTCACACCAACATGATTTTGTATAACGTTATTGTTGTTATTGTAGGCTATTCAATGTACGATCAATTGAAGTTAATTTACAAGCATATTTTTTCAACAACTAATTACTATATTTGGATCAACAAGAATATTCAATATAAAAATAAATCATTATGAGACATGGGTTTCCAGTGGTATTGTGTTAGTTAAACAGCTTGTCAATGCTGACGGTCAGTTAAAGTATGAAGAATTCCTCTTTGAATTCAGTTCACCAGTTATGCCACACTATGCAGTGTTTTTTGTTGCTGTGCCAAAGAGTGTGCTGCAACTTCTTAGCGGTTCAGCTATTGAGGTCTCAAGGATCCAACCAATGAATAGTAGTATTCCTTGGAGAAATTGACATTACTAAAAATAAATGTTCAAATAAATACATCAGGAACTGCATATATAACTCTGTCTCCAGACAGACACTTGGACTTCACTTTATGGAGAAATCAATTGGCAGAAAGTGTGGCTTATTTTAGACAAATTTTGTCTTATCAACAAAATAAAAGAGGTTTTCTTTGAAATATTACATCGTATATATCCAGTAAAAAAGACATTTAAGAGATTTAGAATAAATATTCTTAATACTAATAAGTATTCTTGCCCTTTCTGTCAAGAATCAATTTGTTATTTGTTTTATCAATGTATATACTGTAGATTTTTTTGGTTGGATGTTGAACTTTATATAAAAGGAAAACTGGACAAACATTTCAACTTCAGGAAAAAATTTTAAAGAAACAAGAAGGAAATGTAATATTTTTATTCAGTTGGTATTATTATTGGGAAAATTTCACATCCACAAGAAAAGAAGGGACTGACTCCACACCACACTGTGGGCATTTTCTCCAGGCATCAGTATAGCACCACAATTAAAAACGTTAAGAACAAGAAGGCACTCAAGATTAACGATGTGTCTGACAAATTTCTTTTGGAGAGTAGGTATATTATTTTTAATCCTTATGTATTTTTTCTGTTTTTATGCATTTAACTCTGATTGTTTTGTGTTTATAATGTCAAAAAATCTGTGCGTTAATTTCAACAATCATTTATCATTAATCACTTATAGGTTTCTGTGCCGCCTTAAATGTCACATCACGTTTACAAGACTATCATTGAAAACCACACTTTAGTATTTGTAATATTGTCAGGTTTGTTGAAGAGCACTGCCATGGGATTTCTCATATTTTCGATAGTACACGAATGGTGCATTGTTAATTCCTTTGCCCACCGGCAGATGTCGGTAAACTCCATCATTGAAATCATAGGTTAAACAGTCAATGGTTGAAATATAAAATGCAGAGAGGAACACTTAAAGTAGCCTGTGAGCTCTGACAGTAAGGACCCCGTTGCTCTCCATGGCCATGGTCACAGATGTGGGGTCCACATTTGATGGTAGATTGCATTGTTGGGACAAAGTGTTTGTGACAGTGCCATCTTCTCCCAGCTTCATAACAAGAACATATGTGAGAACAGAAGGAGGGCAGAAATTACTGCTGTGGAAAAGTTACACTTACAGAATTATTTAATTTTACACATTAACACATTTTTGTTGCCCTATCCCTAATTCTTCAGTTCTTTCATAACTGAATTTTTACATGAAAAGTTACAGGCTTACATGAAAAATATTTAAATCTTCTGCAATCCAGTAATCCATCAGATTTAAACAATAACTAGTTTAATTCACTTGTATTTTGATATTATCATCATCTGCATTCATGTAGGCTACAAAGAATACAACCAAACCTCACAATAATTGTTTTTTTCAAATGATGTAACGTATGATTCCCCTGAGGCCTAATTCAGCAAACAGCACGCTTCTTTATTCTTTTGTGCATCCTATTACAGCTTACACCTGTCATTTTCTAAACCAGGCTGACTGCATGGCTCACCTTCTCAGCATGCACCTGTATCAGGTTGTTGGAAGATATGATGACAACGTCCTCTGGAGAAAATTCACTCACATCGACTGTGAACTGGAAAATGTCTCCAATGACCTGGATCTTCCCCGTAGGACTCGAATGGTCTGAAAGTAGTCATTTACAGCTCATAAGTCTTCATGACTACTTTACACTTTGTAGTCATTTGGTTTCTAACATTTACTGATTTTATTAAACATCTGATTTAACTTGCTGCATAAAATGAAAAACAGAGTATCTGTGAATCATTGTATATCTGACCTGTAAATTTATTTTCTCCACTGGTCCTATGCGGTAGTGATCCTGACACTTCAGAGAAAATACCTTGACCTATCTCCATACCGGCTGAGGAAGTGGATGGTCTCTATGTAGCCGTCTGCATCTACAGGACGGATCCAAGAGGAGTCATTCTAATCTGGTGAGCTGTCCCTTTGTGTATGATGAAAGTGTCACTATATATGGGTCTTTTATAGAGCACTGAGTGCTTGTTCCTGAGTGATTCAGCTGGACTGGAACATGACACGGACTGTAGACATTCAGTGTGTCAGAAAAGTTGGTGAACTGTTGTCATTGGGTTCAAAATTTCTAGCCTCACCCTGAAATGGGAGCATATGAGTCTTTGTGCATGTGTGTGAGAAAGGGTGTGGAGATGTTTCTGTGTGAATTAATAACCTATAATTATCTGATAATAATAATTGCATTACTAATGATATTAAAGCCAATAAAGTGACCACATGACACATATAAGTAGTCTTAGATCAAGTTTATAATGTCACTGGTATTTTTAAGGCTATGCGAGTAGGATTTATCACAAAAATGACACTATGCTAATAAAATTCTAGCAAAAACCCTACAGAGCGTAAATTTAACTTGGCTTGAGTGACATGTGAAATGATGGAGCACAGTTGTGTGTAGGCGTTACATTCTACTTCACCTTGGCAAAGTCACCGAGGTTAATCAACTCCATCTGGATTACAGGCATCATCAGAAAAAAAGCGCTGTGAGGTTGTAATGCAAATTTTTAAAAAAGTTCAAAGATAAAAGAAAATTTGTTTTTGATTTTCACCAATCCTGATTAAGTGAATAAACTAAAACTTCAGAGTGTGGTCTATGAGGAAAGGTCTGTATCAACCACCCTGAGTTTATCATGTTTAGAGATTCATGTGGCAGTATTGCATAGTTTACATGTGTGAGGATGGTGTAAACAGAAAAGTCACTTGTTTTGAGTGAGCGGAGATGTGAAAAATGAGTTAGAGATGTAAGAAATGCAGTTAAGGCTGGAAATTTTGAAATATATATTGCACTGTATATAATTTCTGTACAACTTAAACATCATTGTTTTATCACTGCTTACCACCTTTACCATCCTAGCTTCATGTGATAACATCATAGCTGCTAATAAGCCCAAGGTGTAGCTGAGGCTGATGGGAATGTCTTTAATTTTCAAAAGATATTTAGTCATAAATGAAAGTATTGGACAAAAGGAACTTTAGATCTGATGATAGTGCTAGATGAAAAGTTCACCAAGTCTGTAAATGTCGGCACCATAGCAATCCAGCTTATCATCAAGTTGACAAGACATTTCACTACTCGTGTAGTGTAGCCTTAAACCAAAATGTCAGCCTGCTGGTGGCGCCATGGGAAAAGTCAGTAGGATTAATCCTCTGGGGAACATGAATGTTGGTTCAAAAGTCCATGGCAACCCATCCAGTAGTTTTACAAATTAAATACAAATAAACGCTGACTACAGAGAAAGAAAAAGAAAGTGATCCAGTCACAAGTCAACACTTATTTTATTTAAACACAAAAATACACCACGTGGCAAACATGCGCCAGATCAGTCATTTCTCATGTAACAAATTACATAAATATAAAATAAATATTAAATACAAAATGGACAGTTGCATTAAGACATGATGTAAACAAATAACTTGAGGAAAATTCATCATGTGATACAGAGACTAATTACAAAACATAAGAATGTGTGATTCTTTGCCCTGAGAGGAATAATCATTCCAAATTTAAAAGTAAGTCTCATTGACCACAGACAGTGTAGAAAAACAGATTTAAGGATTCAGAAAAGGCAGGATAAACTGAGTGCTTGGAATAAAAAAAAGCCCTTAATATTAAAGAGCATAATATATTTCAGTCTTTCAGTAAATGTACGCCAAGTACTCTCACATTGTCACACACGTATCACATACTTTTGTAATTGTCTTATTTACTACATCACCTAAATTGTTTATGTTCAACATATAAAACATCTTTTTTATATAAAGATAAATTATTCATCATCTGTTATCATAAAGTACATAAGTGTTTTCGATCTCAGTCCTTTCTGAGTGGCTTTGGGGGTCCTCATCAGTCGTGCCACATTGTGCCACAGAAAAAAACAAAAACCTGCAGCGTAGCTCAATTTCACTCCCCCCCAACTTCAGTCCTCCTCGTCCATGAGTGAAATGGCAAGGTCAGTCAGTGCACTTTGATTTGGAGGAATGCTTAGATCACACCGTGAATACGCTGAGGGAGCTGGTCTCATCTTTCAGACCCAGGATGCTATATGCTATCCTTTTCATGTGACCTGGCAACCGCACTCCAATATTCCTGACATCTCTGAAAGTAAGAAAAGATAAATTATACCGTTTTGATTGTGCTGAAAGCATGATGGACTCCGTTTTGCATAAATAAATCACAGTTGTACTTTTAGAGCAGTGGTTCTCAACCAGGACTACTTATACCCTAGGAAAGATTGTGGAGTAGCTCAACTAATTTGTAGAAGTCAGTCAGTCTTATTTCAGCAGCATCATTACTACACTGCATATAAAATTTGTAAATATATTTTTTCAAGTAAACTGCTACATTTAGCTATTCCATCAAGCCAGTGCCATAAGAATTCAGGAATTAAAATAAAAAATGTAAATTAGAAATGAGTAATTAATCATAATAAAACATGCAATAATTTATCAAGNCGATACCTAAGTTAATTTTTACCCACCCCTACTAAAAGGTTTGAATAGTTAGCTAAAAGTAATTAATAAAATGCTAGTCATGTGTAAATGGCTGAAATGTCCTGCTTTTAATACAAAGGACTAGACCAGCCTATTGATCATTTAAATTTAAAGAAAACATTTATGTTTTATATAATTAATGGTCTTAAATATAACAATAATGGTCTCAAATGAACACATTAGGAGTATAATAGACGGTGTCCATGAAAGGGCACAGGGCTGTGGGGATACGTCAGACAGAAAAGGCTGGAAGCCACTGCTGTGGAAGTTATCGCAGTAGAGAATGAGAGGAATGACATGGGCAGAGGCGGAGTATTTCTGCTTTCACAAACTGGATAACAAATGTTCAAGCTGAGAGCTCAATACTTTCTCTGTGTTACTATAAAACGTGGCCTGGTGCCAGATAAATCTACACTGTGTGGCCAGAGCTGCACCTGTGCCATGTGTGCACTTACTCATGCCTCAAGGCGAGCACCTGCTCCATGGTCGTGATCCCAGCGCGAGCGAAGCTTTCATTGTACTGGCTCATTTTGATGGACTCCAGCCACTCGGGCACCGACCTGAACATGGTGCCGTCACAGCCGCTGGTGCTGGGAAGGCGGATGGACACGCTACAAAGAACAACACATATATTACATTATGTGTACAATGAGTCTGTGAACAATTAAGAACCGGTTTTACCATCAACATACTGCGGACAGTTTCAAGTGATGTTTCAGTAATCATCTTTGAAAGGCAAACGGCATGACGAACACTGCTCTAGTTAAAGAAAACTCGGAGAATCTTGGAATTCAAATGGGAGACTTCCTACACACAGTTTGTCATGTTGAAAGCTAAAGTCAGTTTTATTTGTCACCGTGTGTTGTACTCTATTTCTACAATAGAACAATAGATGAGTGGACTCAAAACATTCAATGTCATTCGATATCAATAATTATCACAATAAATGTCAAATCATTATTTCTTTCAAGTTTCAAAATGCAGATTTTTGCCCCTGACTGAAAATTAAAGGGCCAGATGGTTAATTGTGTGGTTAATCTTTTCTTTATGGTCATAACGTGTAAAACACTTAGTATATCACTTAACATGTCTGAGGTAGAACATTTAAAACAATTATGATAAAATATTTTTTCAAAAAATATGATAACTTTCTTTTCTGCCCCTTTTCCTCAATAAAATAAATATCTTAATAGAAAAATTAAGTGCCAATTCATTTGTGACTCTAATAATTTGATTTAAATATTTATTGACAATATACTGAAAAATTGTTTTATTGTTATTGCAGAAAATTATATTGCCATAATTATCCTTATTGTTTTATTGCCCAGCCCTACTTTTTACTTTACTATTACCAAAACATGAACTTCAATAATCTTCATACCGTGGATCAAAGTCAGCAATGGTTTTCAAAGACTCTGGGCTTCGGAGCAGTTTGTCCAAAATGTTGACGATGTCTGTGAAGCGAGGTCGTTTGGAGCGGTCGTGCTGCCAACACTGAAGCATGAGCTGGTAGATTGTGGACGGGCAGTCCATCGGAGCAGGAAGCCTAAAGGCCTCGTTGATAGCCTTCATGACCTGAGGAAGAGACAGGGGCAGAGTGAAGGCAGTGCTTAGTATATTTATGGGTGTAGTGACAGACAGAGTTTGAACAGTCTGAAAAAATGCTGGTTCGTATGTTGACACTAACAGTTAATTTGAACAGGATGGTAGGAAAACTACTCTAGATCTCAGGCAACTTTCTATCACCACCTACCCTGCACAGACTCTCAGCGGATAATACACAATAAAGTTTGACCTACACAGGCCAAAAAAATCCCTCATCTCACCCATAAGAGCTGGAAAGATCAACCATACCTCATGATTGCTCATGTCCCAGTAGGGCCGTTCTCCAAATGCCATGACTTCCCACATGACAATGCCGAAGCTCCACACATCGCTGGCTGAAGTGAATTTCCTGTATGCGATGGCCTCGGGGGCGGTCCAGCGGATGGGAATTTTACCTCCCTGACAGAAGAGAAACATTAACAAATCATATTTAATGGGTGAAGGGAGTGAAAACACAAGGCGCTGACTGACCAGCACTTTAGATTGGACACTTGAGAGTTAAAATACCATTAACAGTCTGGCTTTTGTTACAAGAATAAAAAACAAAGGTTTTTCTCTGTTGCTATGCTTTTAGGCTGTGAATTCGAGCTGTTATACTTACTCTTGTTGTGTAGGTGCCCTCAGCGTCATCCTCCAGCACACGCGACAGGCCAAAGTCAGACACTTTACACTCCAGGCTGCTGTTCACCAGAACGTTTCTTGCTGCCAGGTCACGGTGGACGTAGCTCATGTCAGAGAGGTATTTCATGCCGGCAGCTATTCCACGCAGCATCCCCACCAGCTGATATGATGGAATCTCTCCATCACGGCCCTAAAGGAGTGAAAAAAATACATATATTAAATACCTTTTTCTCATACTTAATTGTAAAGATTTTAATGCATTATATAGTTCCTTTTTTTGATTTTTGATGCTAATCTTAAGCTTAGCTTAGCATAGGATGTGAAACAGGGGAAAACAGCTAGCCTGTCCAAAAGGTAACAAATCCATCTACCAACACTTGTAAAGGTCACTTAATTACAATGACTAAAAATGTTGAGTTCAAGTCTGAAGCTTAAGACATTTGACTCTTGTTCATGCACCTACCTTCAGATATGTGTCAAGTGCTCCGTTCTCCATGTATTCTGTCACTATCATGGCGTGCTTAACTGAAAATTGAAACAAAAGGTTATGTTTAGTGAAAGAAAAGTATACAAGCAGCTGATACAAATGAGTTGTGAATGATTGTTGGATTCTGTCCGAGGTTATCGACTCACATTTGGTGACAACTCCCTCCAGGCGGATGATATTCGGGTGCGAGAACTGACCCATGATGCTAGCCTCGCTCAAGAAGTCCTGCCTCTGTTTCTCAGAGTACCCCAGCTTCAGGGTCTTGATCGCTACGGCCACCTCACCTCTCCCGGGAGCCTTCATTGCACCCCGAAACACTTCGCCAAACTCTCCTGATGGGCAGAGGGACAGCAGGAGAAAACATTAGAAACTGCACTCTAAGATGTCGTTAAATGAAAGGTAACCGGTTTTAAAACCACTTACCAACACCGATGACTTTTTGTTTGCTAATGGCACTTGGGTCAATTTCTGTGACAAACTTCTGGATGGCAATGTTAGGGTCTTCATACATGTGTGGATCAACGTAAGTCTTCAGAGGCTTAAGCTGGTCTAAGGAGGGAATGATAACCAGAATATTAGCCTAAATAAAAAGTAAATTAACTGTTTCAGTAAGTAAATAATACCAAATTAATATTGCATGTACAGACAGGTTTTCTAACCTGTTGAAAAGTAGGGATCTTCAGGTCCTCCTCTGCGGTGAGAGCTCAGTCTCCTGAGAGGAAAACAGAAATAATCACTATAAGACTAAACAGAATCCAGACTGGTTTTCTTGTAATTGCAGGTCAGTCTCTGCTGAAAAGGACCAAGGCTGTGTTCAATGGCAGCACATGCTATTACTGATAAACCCTCCCTGAGCTGTCATACCAGAATATCTTTAATTTACTCAAGCTTGTGGCACATAATCACACGGTTTGCAGCTTCTGTAGACAACATTTATCTAAATGACATATTGGATGTGGATATGAACAGTGTTGTTACCAACCGTTTGTGCAGCAAAAGGATGGCCCCCACAACAAGCAGGATAACCCCTACTCCAAATACAGCTCCCATCACCATGGTGGGGTTGTTCTGGATCTGTGGCTCAGCTGTAAAAATCACAGAAAGAAAAACCTTTATCAACTCAAGTATAAAATAAAAAAACAGAAGTTAACAGTTTGAGAAACTACTTTTGAGGTTGCTTGTACCTGATGATGAAGTATGGAACTCGTGCTCCACACTGTAGCTGCCAGGGTTGCCTTCGGGACTCATTGCCTGAACCCTGAACATGTAAGTAGTGTCTGGGGTAAGGTCATTAATCTGGACTGAATTTTTCTCCAAAATCAGGACTGTGTAGGTGGTCACATCGCGCTCATTATCATCATCCTATGAATAGGGAGATTTGGAAGATTAGAATTTTCTTAATTTTATTTCATACAATATCCTCAACTTTGAATGAGGGAAGAAGAGACAAAAGAGCACAAAGCGCTCTATCTTACTTTTCTGCGGTACATAAGCTCATAGCGGTGATTGATGTGGGCTGGAGGCTTGCGAGACAGAGACCAGGACAGAGACAGACTGGTGGGGCTGCGATCATCCAGATGGATTAACGTCACCTTGGGGGGATCTAACGGTTGGTGAGAGACAGAAAGCAAAATAATGGTTAGTGACTAATCACAGTCTTTGGAAAGGACATTTGGAAATGAAAGCCTCTGGGACTCAGTGGGTCAGACTGAATTCCTCTCAGTCCTTCTTTTTGTCTTATGGTTTTTACTGAAAAATGTTCTGACCCTCAAAGGCAGCTCAAAAAACATAATATAGATTTATCTCTGTGAAAATGGCTGACTTTTCCTAATTTTATTACAATTTCTAATTTTGAACAGATGATTTACAGACACCACAGAAAATGACAAATGACCTCTGCTTGGGGTCTCTGAGACCCCAGCTGTGAAACAAAGCAAATGCATACTTTTTACACAGCACTACACCTCCCACATCCCAAACAGTTCATAACATGGTTTTTATTGATTCCAAACATAAGTAACGTAACAATGTTAGATACTGTACATGTATATGTTGGTAAATGACTGCTTGGTTAACAAAGGAAAGGGTTACCGGTGCAATGCATTTCCACATACTGTGTTTTCTAAACATACAGCAGTGGGGTCTGCAGGACCCCAAACAAAAGACAATTTGAATGGAACACAACATTAAATAAACGATGGGAAAGCATTTCATGTGATCGAGCTTACCTGTGTAGTCCAGAGCAGTGGTGATGCTTGCAGTGGGCCTCTCAGTAGCGAACTGGGACACGCCGCTGTGAGCCTCTACAGTGAACGTGTAGTTGAGATGAGAATCAAGGTCAGTAACGACAACCGTGGTGTCCTGCAGGTCTGTAGGACCCGACTCAAAACGGATCTTCTCACCGCAGGGGACACACAAGGCCCCATCGCAGTGCTCGCACACCACACTGTAGGTGAGGTCCTTACGCCCCCCAGTCACCAGTGGTGGGCTCCAGGACAGCTGCAGTCTGCCCTCTGCTGACAGGGTGGTGGGGGTCAGGTCACGAGGAGCACTAGGTGGAGCTTGAGGAGGAAGTAGATGAAACAGAACAGTTAGCCTGATCTTCTGTAATAAGCAAAAAGTTGATTTAGTCAGTAATATGACAGTGGGTGGGGTAGTTACCAGAGCAGGCTGATGTAGGAGAGTCTGAAGGGGAGCGGAAGAAACCTTCCTCACATTTGCATTCAGTAGCGCCGGCTGCGGAGGGCTTGGTGTTATCAGGACAAACCTGACAAAGCTCTCCTGTTACAGATGGCTTGAAGTAGCCCGGTTTGCATGCTGTGTGAGAGAAAGAAGGTGTGTGTTAGTTTAAGCATGTCATATAACTGTGAAACAGACAAACACAGGAAGGAATGACTGATCAAAATGCAAACAATAAAGCTGTCTCTGTAATACCAGCCCTTTCCAACCGACAGGAAGCATTTGTTTTGAGTAACCTATAATCACTGAGTCTTTGTATCCAGAAGAATGAAAAGGGATTTCCCTGACAATCTGCCTCCACTCGCCTTTCTGGCCTGGAGGCCTAATCTCAAGTCACACTGCTAGTGTCAACCGGATGACAGGAGAGCATTAAATCCATCAGGTGATCTGAGCTGCCTTTGCCCTGTGAGGTTCATATTCTCTGGCAGATAATATTTATGTTGTTGCCATAGGAAGTGGCACCTTGGACAGTGGTTTTGGAGTGTTGTGATGGACATTTCAGCCCACAGATAAACATGCCTTCCAGGGCATGGGAGGTTAATGGCTGTGCAGACTGGACAGAAAACCCAGGAGCTGCACTTCAGTCTAATGCTGATGTTTCCTCACTTTCTTCCTTCCTTCCGCTAACCCCCAACACCACTCGCAAATTACAGCATCCAAGGTTAAATAGTTAAGAGGACAAGAGAATCAGGAAAGAGGAAAAGCTGCTGGAGTAGAGTATGATTTTCAGTGTGTTTATGGAAACAGATGCACATACTGTCTGGGGTGATAACGGGCTCCAGCATAGTAAAAAAAAAAAAAAAAAAAAACTTTAAAAGAATAGATCTTATGAAGGATCTCCCTTCTCTGCTTTCATTCTGCTGTCTCTCTAGGGACGAGCATTTCATCTGGCCCCTGTGCTGGTGGCCATGAGAAGGTCGAGTGAACCCTGGATTGAAGATGTGGTCACGTTACTTCACCACCGAGGCAGAAAGACCTTTGCACTCCAAGTATTGCTGCAGTGGAGAAGAAGGGGCAGGTTGAGTTTGAGTAGGAGATGAATAGATGGACGGATGGGGGATGGGGGCCAAAGGTCTGGAGCACCAACAGAAGTTCTCTCTGGGGAGTCACTTGGCGGCAGTGGGGGTGTAGCTGAGGTCTTTTCGCATAAGAAAAGGGGGCCCGCCTATTTCATCTTGAGCTGGAGCAGCAGGACCTCTGTCACGTACCAAAGAAACTCCAGCCCTATTCATCTATTGTCTCTGAGATTGGACAGAGTGGTGCCATAAATATGTTGCCTTACTTACAACACAGCTCGCAAATGGCGGCATGTGTGCAATGTATAATTACAAACAATGTTAAATGCAAACTTTAGCAACAGTGAATTCATGTAGTTAATTTAAATGTGAGTTTCTAGCATCATTATTTATCTGAATTTGGTCAGTTGACGTTGTTTCCATTTGATCCAAAACTTCCATGGGACTAACTTTGTTTTTACTTGTGAATGGAAATCATCCTTCTGATTGTCCCACGCTCCTTTTTGACTGCGGCACACAAGTGAAAAGGACTTGTGTTCCGCACCGGTGCATCTGTTAATTGAATCTGTTTTTTGCGCTTTGAGTTGGCCAATTGTTCTAATGAGTGGGAACATGGATTAGGGAGCTCGTTGCGTGTGTTAATAACCGGATGAAAGCACAAAGAGAGGCATGTCATTGGCTAACAGCTGTCCTGTTGCTCTACTAATCCTCTTGACTAAATTACACTCCACACCTAACTAAGCAGCCACGAAGCTAACCACCCTCATGCACCAACTGTCTACTCACTCCCCACCCTCCGAGGGCAACCTGCTTATTTGTGTCACTCATCTCACTTTACTTCCTTTTCCCACAACAGTTGGGCTCTTCAGTGGAATCCACATGCAGGCCATGAGCCTCTAAGGGTATCACTTTCTCTTGTAAACATAAAATTGAAAATAGGGAGTTGGCTGGAACAACTTACAACATAATGATTTGTGTTTTAACTTGTGTAATAAAATATGTTTCCTGCATCCTAATAATCAGTTCATCCTCCAGACTTTGGACACAGTCCCCCCCCCCCCCCATCATAAATATTTCCTCTGCCAACTTCCGTTTCAGGTGCTCTGCCTGCGGTCAGGAAACTCAATGACTGAAACATTCCTCTGTCTTGACTTCCTCCCCGCCTTGCTCTTTTATTCGGTTTTCATTTTTACAACCTTCAGTACAAGATTATCTCTTTGAAGCACAGTGCTTATCTATCAATGATATGTTGGGCTGCTGCTAACAAAACTTTTCACTCTTACTTTGCCGATTCTTTTCCCACCTAATTGATTAGTGATTTGGTCTATATAATTTAACAAATTTCTTCAATGTGAATCTTCAAATGTTGTTTTGTCCGAAACCCAAAAATATTCACTTTAGGGTGTCATAAAACACAGAAATACAAAATTCTAACAATTGAAAAGCTAGAACTAATGAATTCTTTCAGCTGTTCAAATCTGCAGATGTGTGTCACTTATTAGGAACAGACTCCAGGAGAAGAGCAAACTCTGCCAGCCAAGGTGACTCGGACCATCAGGAGTCATAAACCGCAGCCTGAGTCAGTCTAACCTCTGATAGGCGTGTCGGCCCCATCCCTGTAATCTGTGGTTCGTGTCGCCTTAGCAACTGACGCAAAACAAATACTTGCAAGAAGAAGGCATACCACTCAGGTAGTCATTTTGACACATTCACACGGCCCTTCCTTTAGTCAATCGGCACTGTAGGTGACGCGAGGGTGAAAGAATTCCTTTCAAAAATCCCCGCACCATACTGTGCCCTTCCTCCCTCCTCTCTCTGTACCCCCTCTCTCCTCCCACGTTTCCTCCAGACAGTTCAACACGCCACACCCGAGAATGCCAAAAGAGCTTCCAACTTCCACACAAACAGCAGGAGCGCATACATCATGAACACCAAAGTTATTTTACTTTACACATCTACAAGTTTTTTTTTCAACATTTACTCTCAGGTCTTTCTTGAGGGCAGTACATACTGCAAAGTTTTTGCATACTTGAAACTTATTCTGAGCGTTTCTCATATGAATAGACGAAAGTACAAACCTTCAACAGTTTGTTCCCAAATTGCTATCAGGTTTAAAAAGATAGGTTTCGCTGTTTTGTTTTAGTTTTAAATATCTGAAGGCTTAAAAAGTTAATCCTAATGTCCCTTCAAAAAAGATAGGTTTCCCTGTTTCATACTACATACCGATCTAGAATGTATAGCACACAGTTTTGCAGTTTTGCTTGTTTATGAGAAATGAATGTCCTTTGCTATTTTGAATTAACAATAAATTATACAAGACATGTGCTGATAAACGTAAATCAAATATTGACTTTGAAAACGTAATGCACACTTGAAATGTGGAAGTTTCCAAGAGAAAGCAAAAAATATTTAACATTTCATTCTTTTAGTTTCAACTCTTTTCAGGCTTTAAGTTGCTCCTCCATTTCTACTGAGCAGTGACTCCAGTGTAAATACGCAACAAACCCAACCAAAGTCCACTTAGAGTTATTATGTAGTATGGGATTGGGACACACTTGTAATGTACATTATCACCTCCAGCCATCGACCTATCCATAAAACTGTGCCTTAGCAGTCCAACCTCAATTTTTGAGTCCTTAGAAAAGCAGGGGAAAGAATGAGCTATTGCCCAACAGGTAAAAAGACAAGGCATTGACGGGAGACTGGAAATTTCCTCAGGGATTTTTATCTATATCACATGGAGCAATCTGCGGTTGCCTCAAAATAAAACAAACAGGTTTAGACATCTTCCCTTTCCCATGCCCTGCTCTACCTGACTTACTTTAAGACAGATGTGTTTTTTGGGATAGTTTTCCAAACTAACCGACATAATTAACATTCCTCTGCACTCATTCTTTACACCTTGTCAAGCTAGTAGTTGGAAGGGTTTCATTTACTACAGCTCACATGGCAACAGGTTTCAGTTGAGTGCGTGGCGTATTTTTGGCAGTGCTTACCTTGGCAGGAGTCCCCAGTGGTTTCATAGCCTGCAAGACACTGGCACTGACCCACAGGAACCACCCATTCACCCTCAGCTGTGCAGTAGATGCGCGGGGTGGCCTGACTGACGGCATTCTCCACACAGACTCCCTCCACCTCCCTGAGAGCACCAGCCACGGTCTCCGGGAAGGCCGCCAAGCTCTGCACTGTGGATGGGCATGTCTTGTAGTACACTCTGACAGACAGCAGCGCCACACAAGCGCCCATGTCCTGAAAAGCCAGGTAGAAGCCCTTTCTGGACAGAGCCTCGACAGTCTTTGTCTCCGTGTTGACCTTCAGCACACGACCCCGTGTGACCTCATCAGGAGCGATGGTGGCAACTTTGCGGAACTGTCCTTTACGGAAGTTGGTTCCCACGTCTGCGTCGGCCTCAGAGATGAAAAGGTTGAAGGTTTCTTTGCAGGCGACAGACGCACCGTTAAAAGTGTTGCAGTCTCGCACAACAAAACGGAGCTCCACAGACACACGTGTTGTCCCTGGGCGCCGCTGGATGAATGTCGTGCGTAACCAGTTATCCTGTTCAGCTGAGTCTATGCTACAAACACTGTAGGTGTAGAAAAGTGAGCCGTTCACCACCGTCTGGACTATCTCCCACTGCAGAACAGAAAAATTTAGAGAGAGGGGAGAGGGATTAGTTTAAAGAGACAACAGTCTTCAATAAGAGAAGCAGGGGAATAAGTACAAGGTCAGAGGCTTTGTTCCCGCAGAGAACCAGTTTTACGCCTCTTCTTTCATGCTGAGTGAGAAGCTCATGAAGTGCAGGGGTGAGCTGGAGCCTTTTTCCACCTATTAAGATTATTGGCTTGGACATGTGCGATGCTCACAACATGTGTGTTTTTACACTAACACTCGAGGGTGCATTTGTCCGAGACACACATAAATCCAGCAAACACTACTGTAGAATACCAACTAAGATTTATGGTAGTAAAACAAGCTTTATAAGAAATCAATATCAATTTAGACTTTTAAAGAGAGAGAAGCAATGAAGATCAGAATAATTTAAAAGCCTCCATTTATCATAGACATTTAACACCTCGTGTGTTAGCAGCACTAGTGTGTTACAGGGAATAGATTTACACTACTTTAACTGTTGTCAGAAAAGACGCAAACATTTCCACTACTTCAAAAAAGGTAAATTGGCATTTAGGAAACAAACTGTTCAAATATGCTTGCTGAAGCCAATCTCTGGTACAAGTTGACTTTTACTGTACAATTATGAGAAAGTTTGATTAGATCAAAGTAAAGTTTGACAGACAAGGGGAAATCCTATCTGATAAAACGAGAACCCTTAGATCTTTGAGAACAGCCACACAAGAAACGTAGCCCACACAGTGGAAGTGGCCATGTCCTGTGGCTTTTTTTAGCTGGAAAGCCACTGAACTATAGATAGAGGGATGGTTCTCCACACACGGACCCGTCTTGCTGTCTCTTGTACTTACGTCTTCAGTCTTCCTACGACTGTACAGGTCATCTTGCTGCTGAAATGTCTAAATTAAACATGGAACCACAAGGAAAATTGAAAATTTGAAAATTTACTTTTTGTTGGAATTAAACCAATATCCTGTGATTGTTTAAAATGCAAAGTACAGTAAATTCAAATGTTGGTTGAACCTTGACATTTTAACGGAATTCGGGATGTCTTTATGAAAGGGTAGCGTTAATGCAAGACTAGCTGAGCTCTGCCAAACCTCATCGAGCTGCCACTCATTTCATCTCTCCCAGAGAGCTTTTCTAGTGGGCTGAATGAGCATAAAGAGGCCCTCTTTTATTGTTACTAAATGGTATTTAAATTTTCACATAAATTGATCTTCAGCTGCCTTTTAACCATTTGTTGTCTGGCACAGAGAAAGACAGTTTCATGTCTTGAACCTGAAGTCTTAAAAATGCCTGTTGAGGTATAAATACTCACTCCGTTCTCAAATGGCAACGTCAACCACCCCAACTCTGATCCTGAAGCGCTCATATCCAGCAATACTTCTACAGAGAAAAACGGAAAAAACATAGGGCGTAGTTACAACAAGCACAGAAGTAAATGACACCTGATGCACTAAAAATATATAATTTAATAAAACATTTAGCTAATAAAGAAAGCTAAATGTCTTACAGACATTGGCCTACATCTGACACAGACAGTAGGCCCATTTGGGTTTTTTTAACTGGATGTTAAATAATAAAAAACGACTAAAATTTGACTGTACAATTAAAATTCTCTGCCTTGATCTCTGGGGCCAACAGCTTCATGGGGGGCACATGCCATGCTTTGACAGTTTAATTAAGCGTGTCGGTATGATTCAGGACTTCATTGACCGTGTCCTTCAGGTCCAGGATACAGGACTAATAATGTCTGAGAAAGGCGTGGGTAGTTAAATTGCCATGTCGAGAGAAATACATGAATCTGCACCACAAGTGAAACAAAAGGTCTGACATGTTAAGGCATCTTGCAGGTGGCCCTTTGACAAAGGCAGTAAATAGCCTACAAGTAGGCCTAAACCATTTAAAACAAAATTAAAAAGTGATCATCTGGATTTTTTGGACCATTTCAATTAGTCCAGAATTGGACAGGGTTCAAATAGTGAAGGGATATTTTTAAAAGAGACCACACCATAGGCTATTGGCCAATCTTTTCTTGGCTGACCGGAAAAACAAAACAAAACAAAAAGAGCACTATAAGAACATTTTTAAACTGACAATTGCAACATTTAAAAGCAGCGTAAAACAGGCTTACAAATTCCAAGCTCCTGACTTATGAGGTGCGGTAAAGCTAGGTTACACTTTTGCTTCTTTTTTAACACAACGCCTAAAAAAGTAGCGTATGGCTACTTACGTTCTTTGGACTGGAGGCTGGTAAAAACTTGATTGATAAATAAAATCAAGAATACGTTGATCCGGAGAAGCTCCATGATTCCACAAAACTTATTTAAAAAGTCGTGGTTTTATATCCCAGTCTCTCTTTCCTCTCCTCCGGCTGTCCAGCTGGCTCCGCTTCTCTGAATACTTCACTCCACCGGCTGAGAGAGCACGAGCCCATTGACTAACAGGTGGCGTCATAACCCCGCCCTGCGCGCTATGGAATGTTGAAGTTCTCCAAGTATGGTAATTAAGGGGCGGGGCCAGAACGAGCCGACCGCACCTGTTTCATTGAGAAGGATGTTGGCCTTCAGAAACTGCACTGTCATTGTGTTGATTTTTTAAATGTTTGTTTGATTAATTAATCAATATCAAATCAAACGCTTTTATAGTTTCATACCCTAAATGCCACACATGTGTATATTGAAACTAGCCTAAAGCTCTAGCTAACGTATGTAGGCCTATGTTACATTTAAATTATGTAGACCGAGTTTAAAATACACACAGTGCTTTAACATGTAGCCTACATATCATCCATCATTGTCAAATATAAACCCTGCACACTGTATATACTGTATATAGACATGTATATCAAGTACCATTACCCATTGTTGCTTTTCATATATATGTTGATTTTGACCTATCTTTGTTCAGCTTTGTTGTCCTTGTTTTTAGCTGGCTATTTTCTATCTTCCTGTAAATTGTCTTTGGAACTGTAAGTAAATACACTGAGCACCATTTAAAACCAGAGTCAAATTCCTTGTATGTGTACACATACTTGGCCTGAGCTTCTAATGGAAGAAGCACACAGATCTATTACTTAATAAACATAGGAATACCCTTATGTAAACCTGCATTTGGCGTTTAAGTAATAGTACAGTATTATCAGCAAAATGTACCTGAAGAAGTTTTTATTATGCAGTATGATGAGTTTATCATTATATTTAATCAGTGGTGCTCGAAGCATTCAGAAACCTTACTGGAGTAAAATTACTACTACCACACGCTCCTACATGTATTTTAATTGAGTAAAAGTTCATAAGTATAATCAACAAATCTAAAATATATTTAAAGTATCAAAAGTTAAAGTACAGTAGTTCAAAATGTGGTAGGTACAATATGATTAAATATAAATATTAAGCTTTTTAAATATGAATATTTTGTGACATGTGTCTTGTGCTCTGGTTTTACATATTTTTTGTGTATTATTTTAGATTTTTATCTTGATATTAATGTTGCCATGCAGCTGGCTACAATGAGAATTTGGGTTAATACATTGAGTTGAATTCAATTGCATTATTAAATGCTGAGCCTAAAGTGTTTTTAATGCAGTAATACAGAGAAAATATTCCTTCTGCTATTAGGTGTTTTATTTTTTATTTGAGTATTTATTTAAGTTTATTTGCATCTGTATGCACTATAGCTTTGGTGCCGTGTCTTGAACAATGTATGGGAATTTAATTAAAGACGGAGTTATACCATTGCACCGATGTAAACAATCAATTCTAGTACTCCTCGGGTACACTTGCACTATAGGTGTTTAAATACACATTTAGAAACCTTTTTGGATGTTTTATCTGTGCTGGATTTTTCCCCTGCTGGTTGTAAATGTTTTAAACAATACAATACAATACAGTGCAAATAGATTAGGGCTTCGGTAGGAGCCATTCAAAATGAAAGCGTGTTTAAGTTGGACAATCTTTTTTCGACCGTCCTCCAAGTAATTGCCTGAATCCTCCACATCTCGTCCAGGACTTGTCTTTCCCACGACTGGTAAAGGAGGGGTCAAGTGGGGGGTTGGTCTAGTATGAATATATGACTACTAATGAGAAGTTGCTCATAAAGAACCTTACAATTTGGGTATGAATATGTGGCCACAAAGACAATCTGACAATAGCATCACCTAGCAACTCTTATCTGGAGGAATTTCAGAGTCAAGTCTTCTCTGTGAAGCGCCGTGTACTTGGAAAGAAGAGCCCCTCGATCTGAGGGCCAAGCACAGTCGGCCATCCTGACAAAGACCCCCCCTAAAAAATCAACTGAAGAGGCGGACGTTGTCTTGTCCAACGTTACCATACACGGACATTAATCATACAAAAGTAAGAGTGAAAGATGTGGGTGAAATAATAGATTAACAAGTTAAGTGTGGGTTGAATGATGGCTTTCTGACCTTCAAATGACAACCACTTCCATTGCTTACAAACACAAATTGTAGTTTAACATGATAAGAATAAGTCCAGCAGGACTTTTTCACCCTTTAGGAGAGATGAAGAAAACTGACACCATCTTATTAAATCATTTACTGCAATTAAAGGTGAGTGCTGTGTGCAAATTTTCTATTCTTATTTTTGTTTTTTTTTAATATTGCCAGATGAATTTCAGGTTGATCTTTTTCTCTAAATGGTGAGAGAGGCTACATTTTAAACACAATTCCTTCAGCAGAAAAAAAGTCATTTTATTCTCTTTTTTAAATTCTCTTTGTATCTGCTACATGTCGACTTAAGCTTTTTTTTTGTTTAATGTTCAAATATCAGTTCTTTTTAGTAACCACATATCACTTTTACTGTATGTCTCTTGTGAGGGAAAAAGTGTGATTCCCACAAAGACCTGACACCATGTTTTAAGATCCAGATACCCCTCACTTTTAAATGATCCGACGCACTTTGCTTTGAGTGTGAACTGACACTTGAAGGAAACTTCCATCTTCAACACTCAAGCAGCCCCTTCTCTCCTCTCTTTATTTGGTTTGATACACACTGAGGTACACTAAGGTGTTATTTTCGAGTGTGTTAATGCTTAGACTCTGAGAAGTGGTTTCTCTTGTCATCCAGTTCTCGATGGTGTCAAAGGTTAACACCCTCTCTAACACACAAGTATGCAAATGCTTTCATTACAATACAGGCTTCTTTTTATTCACCTAACAGAGCATGCATGTTACTAGAGAGCAGACTGCGGCCTCACAGCGCTGAACCCTCCGGGTGCCAGGACACCCCCCCTCTGGTCCTGGGCTTCTGAGGGTGATGACAACACAAAAGTACTTCACACTGGGGGCTGGGGCTGTATTTTGTGGGTCAGTGAACAGTGGCCGAAGCAGCAACGCCATGTCATTCAGACCCTGCTCCCGTTACACCCCCGCTTTCCTTACACTTCTTGTGGTATCAGCAAACAGAGAGCTGTTGAAAGCATCGGGGAGTTTTTGTGTAGCGCAAACTTAAAATGCACCTAGTGTTTTCTACCATTCCACCATCTTAGTGGGAGCCCCCAAAACCCTTGTTAAGAAATGATGGATTGGCACCTTTGTTTATACGTTTTGATAACTAGAGCCTCACCATCTGTGGTGAAAGAAGTACTCAGATTATTTACTTAAATAAAAAAGCAGCACCACACAAAAACTAATAGCCCATCCCAATCCCTGTCAAGTAAAACTCCTAAATTCACATTTTATTCAATTAAAGATACATAAATATTTTAAACAAAATGTAATTAAAGTATCAAAACTAAAACTACTCATTACACAAAGTGTTACCTTTTTATATGATCATATTATTATTATTATTGTATCAACATGTAAGCAGTACTTTTAATCAATGCATCATATTTTGTGAAAAGATCATACCTTTCATATAAAAAAATATGTTAAAATATATTTCTCCCTGAAATTATGCGGGTCTCTCTAGTTCTTTACCAAGCCTACATATTTTCTTTTGCTGTTTAAATGAGGTGTTCAGAAATGTATCAGTTATGATGTGAAGATCACAATTTGATGCATTTTCGACAAAACAAAATTCCTCAGAGCTGGAATTAGTCATTTCATCTAATAAGTATTGTCACAGTATTTAAAAGTCTACTTGCAATGAAACAATGGGAGAGTTTTCCAGAAACATTGCTTTTCAGTGATAACGATGTAAGAAAAGCAGTCTTTAGCCTGATAATCAGGCTGGATTTAAAGAATAAAAACAAGAATACAATGACCCAATGGATCTCGATTCTAAACCCACATGTCTGATGATTCAGAGGCCTGGAGAGATCTGGGGGCATTACATTTTTGGAGATAATCCCATGGGTTTTAAAAATGTTTTTATGAGCCTATGAGGCAGGAATTTACCACCTACAGAGGACTGTGCATCTTAACTTATCTGATAACATTATTTGTGACAACAAAAACACAAGGTATCTCAGCTCAACAGCCACGGCATTGTTCACCACTGTACTTGGAGTGACACAATATGATTCAATGTACTGATAATAAACTACAACAGAAAGAAGGATTTGACGATAGTCATCTCTGCGTGCCAGGTTTATTACCGGTACATACTATCATCCAAAACTGAATAAATACCAGAAGACAACATATTGTAAAACATCTACCAAGAAAAGTGTGCTCTAATAATAAAACCAATCCTAAACCACAATCCTTTTATGTTCCTCACAAACGAGATGGATGTTGTGGAAGCTTCTTTATTCTGTGCTCTGGTCTGGACTCTGCTGAAAAGCCTGTGCATTGTTTTTTTTCTCTATGTCCTCAGTCATCTCAGTTAAAAAGCTCCACAGGCCACCTCTGAAAACACTACCTCTCTTAACTGGAATTTGGGGTGTGTGTGTTGTGAATGTGGGCTGTGTTGTGTGCAGCGTAGCGTTGAGAAACAAAAGGAGAAACGCGCTCCGACAAGTTTTGGTCTCATGAAGAGAAGAAATATGAGAATGTGGTTAAAAACACGGGGTGTTAAGTCTATTTGTGGCTTTCGCCCTGATGAGTCATCACTGCCTGCATTGGCAGTGACCTCATGCATCAAAGAGCAGCTGTAGAAGAAAAATGAACACTGCAGGTATAGACAGATATTTTACTAGGAATCCAAAATAAGGAGTTGCCTGGATTTTATCGTCTTTGAAATATAAAACCACCACTAATTACCTTTAAAGTCACACATCAAATAACCAGCCATAAAAAACTGGAAGGAACAAAGAGTCATTTAAAAAATGTGCCTCTGTTCTTGCTCAGTATTGTGTTCTCTTATTAGTCTCTAACAGGTTGTGTATTCAAATTTATCCCAGATTGAGGCCATAATCCTTCTTGTCTGGCAAGTAAGAGTGGGGGATGAGGGCATGACGGAAAGTGAAATCCCCCTCAGTAAAAACTTGTGTTAAATCTAATGGGTGTTGGCAATGGGAGCCTAATAAAGATGACAGCACACATTCATATGCATTCGTTTGTGTGCTCAGCTTGACAAAGTCTGCCTCGCAGGCTTAACAAAGGGGAGGAAGGAAGCCAGGGGGCTGCGGAGAATGCCTGGGGGTGTGGGTCTACACACACACACACTCACGCATAAACACACACACACAGTTGCCCTCCAGCTTGCGTCCTGTCGTCTCTCAAGTCTGAAGTTCTAGCAGTGACAGCTGGGCTAGCACGCTCTGCATGGGCTCATTCTCTCTTTAGCAGCCAACCCCTCATTTACACGCACACACACACACACACACACACAGGATCCTCCATCCTGTTTACTGTTTACATTTCACAGTGGCCAGCCATCTTGGGAGGGCTCTACAGTGTGATCACAGGGATTACGGCTGTTTGTAAGGCAGTGATGTGGATGGTGTGTGTGTGTGTGTGTGTGTGTGTGTGTGTGTGTGAACAAAGTTATAAACGCAAAACTTTTGTTTTTGCCCCCATTCATCAAGAGCTAAACTCAAAGATCTAAGAATTTCTCCATGTACACAAAAGGCCCATTTCTCTCAAATATTGTTCACAAATCTGTCAAAATCTGTGTTAGTGAGCACTTTTCCTTTGCAGAGATAATCCATACACCTCACAGGTATGGCATATCAAGATGCTGATCAGACAGCATGGGTATTGGACAGGTGTGTCTTAGGCTGGCCGCAATAAAAGGCCACTCGAAAATGTGCAGTTCCATCACACAGCACAATGCCACAGATGTTGCAAGTTTTGAGGGAGGTGCAACTGGCATGCTGACTGCAGGAATGTCCAGAGCTGTTGCCCATGAATGGAATGTTCATTTCTCTACCATAAGCCTTCTCCAAAGACGTTTCAGAGAATTCGGCAGTACATCCACGCGGCCTCACAACCACAGACTACGTGTAACCATGCCAGCACAGGCCCTCCACATCCAGCATCTTCACCTCCAAGATCATCTGAGACCAACCACCCGGACAGCTGCTGCAACAATCGGTTTGCATAACCTAAGAATTTCTGCACAAACTGTCAGGAACCGTCTCAGGGAAGCTCATCTGCGTGCTCTTCGTCCTCATCAGAGTCTCGACCTGACTTTAACTTCGCACAGTCATTGAAGAGGAGTGGACCAACATTCCACAGGCCACAATCAATACAATACAGTGAAACTGACAGCTCATGATGAATGAGGGCAAAAACAACAAGTGTTGCATTTATAATTTTGTTCAGTGTATAACACGTTGACATTAAAACTTAATTCTTAAACTTGGAAACAGCAGATGATGAAACAATCTCACCACCAAGTTCATGTAGCCACATGGACACATCTTCAGCAGATAAGAGTTTGCTCAGGGATCACGGACATGTAGTTATTTACATTTTTGTTCTTTGAGCACTTTAGAGTCTTCTCATCCATGTTGACTTAAAAATTAAGACTGAAAGTTCATTCTTGACTTTGGAAACAGCAGGTGAGAAAGATTGCGCAATATGATTGAAAGCTCCAAAACAGCTATTAGTGTGGTGATATTGTTTTCTGGTAAATGTGCCATTAAATCTGTTAATTTCTCTTGTGAATGTGAATATCCAAACAAAACAAATTTTCCAGCTGAGGTGAAAAAACAAGAGTAACTCCCAAACTTGTAGTCTTATGCTTTTTAAGTAGATAGTTGTCTCAAAGGTTCAGTTGTCTAATTTCCCCTGCTTACCTACATTTTGTGTATTGGATGGGACTGTGGAGCTGCTGAGTCAAGGTTTGTGCTTTAACAACCACAACTGTTCAGAAGAGGAAAAGGGAGGACCAGAAGGGGCGACAGGCAGTGTGGTCAACAACAATCAGGTCATTATTTGAACACAAGGGCACCTGCTTTGTTTGAGGTCTGAATTCAGAGGGTGGTGACATGAGACAGCTGAACAATGCGGAGCAAACAGGAGCTCATGTCTGTCCACTTAAAGTCAGCAGTTTGTATTATTCATATGTTTTTTTTATTTCTGTTTTTTAAAATTGTAGACAGCCAGTGGTCAGCTGTTGTTTTTCAGTTTTGAGATGGAGCTGATAGTATTAGTTTGACAATGGCATGGTATGTATCAAACTGTGAAAATCATATCAATTTAAGTAGAAAGCAGCTATACCGCACAGAGACCAACAGAGGTCCCTCTTATTTTGACAAAACATTGTAGGCTACAGATGCCCCCAAGTGACAGGTTCTGAATTATTCATCAACAGCCTACATTTGTGAAAGCATTTAAATCTGCTAAAGGCCATCTGTCCTGTTAAAAGTAGGTAATACTAACAAGGTAGTAACAAAAAATTGCAGAGATGTTTAATAATCAAACACTCAAACCCTTATCATTTAAAACGCACACATCACTGTGGGCACTTTTAATTATGGGCTTGTAAAGCATAGGAGTTCTTTGGTCATGAATATTGATCTATATTCATTGTATTTATCAATAGTTCAATATTTTTGGGAACTTGATGTTATTTGTAAGATGGTTGTATAGAAGTAATAGTGTTTTGAAGAAAAACTCCCTATAAAAAGTCAACATGTAAACAGTAAATATGGCCAAAACATGGACACTGCCTGGGTATGTTTTTATAATTATTGTATTTTAGTTTCCTTTTATCAAATTTACAGTTACAGTTGTAGTCCAGGTGTAGTAAAAGATATTTAGTTGCATTATAATCTGCTTGATAAATGTTTTTTTTTATTGTGATATGGCCTTTGAAATAGAGATTTTATACCAGTCATGGATGAAAATCTCATATTTTCCTTTATTGCATCTCCATTTACTCTGGAATGGTAACATAAATAGGTTCACAATGCTTAGCTTCTGACCTATCAAAGTCGACCAGAATGATGCATCTAGGCCTAACGGTTGAGGAGTTATTCCTGCTTCATTATGGTTATGTTATTTTATACAGGGGCAGAAAGCTTGCGGTTTCCAAGAGGTTAAAGCCACACAATGTCAAGGCTTATATCAATCATCAATCTTATACCTAAAGTGTAGGTAATACCAATATCCATCTAAACAGGCGGTCAGTTTTATACTAATAGGCCTACTTATAATCATGACCTACAATTATATGTTTTAGATGTGTGAAATTCCCTGATAACCTTGCATTTCGATCAGACAAGGCTAATACATTCTTCTTGATGAGGGTTGTGCACTGGAGTTTCTGCAGCTGAAAGCGCACTGACTGAACCCCCTTTTTTTTCCATCAGCAGCAGGAGCATGTCACGTGACTGGTCCAGGAAGCGTCTGTTGACGGTGCAGCGGGTCGGTTGTGCCACCACGGGGCAGGTTCGTATCCAGTTCGCTTTTCACGTTATCTGTCAGCTGTCTTTACATGTGTATATATCTGTTGTAGTTAAGTCATATGAAGCGTTTTGGCGAACTCGCAGATTTGGCAGAAGGATGGTGGCGCGCTGTGTGTTTGTAATGTTAGCGGAAGTGAAGTTTGACAGCTAGCAGGTGGAATCGTGGAGATAAACGTCCATCTGTCGGCGTGTTTTTAACTGCTACAACACAAGTAAACAACTACGGGATTTGACTATTTAATAGAAAGGAATGGGTTTTGCTAAAGTAGCTCAATATTTAAACTAACAGTTCATTGACTCCTGTGTTTGAGGTCACATAATGTACTTACCTACCTACGCTAACGTTATCCCCCGTTAAGAGCGGGTTGGTGGACACTTTTCTTCTGCTTTCACTACAACTTTCATTCTTGCAGCTAAAGTCGTGGTTTTAAACCGTTTAAAATGCCTGCGACCAGGTTTATTTTTTAGGATGTTTTGTTTCCTTTCTGACTACAGTGACAGGAAAACGAACACATCGTAGGGGGTGCAGACTGGAGCATAACACGAGTACAACAGGATGTGTTCAGGGAGCCTTAAAACTGGAAACGAGTGTGTGTGGTGTTGTGTTTCGGTTTCACCGTCAACCGGAGCAGTGCAGTACAGCGACAATGTCTGGGTCAGGGGCCGAGACACTTAAAAAGCCTTGAGCTGCACAAGTTTGTTCACAGATTTAAAGCAAGGGAAAGCAATTTATTTCAGAAGCATTTTTTGTTCTATTTGTTGAAATTATCTTTACATCCCAACAGCAATCAAGCTTGTTATACTATGGCCCTCGGTCTTGGAATGATGTGCAGACCAAGCTCAAACTTAAGTCCCTAATGTCTTTTAATGATTTTAAACATAATAAAGGAAGTGTTAGCTGCTGCAGCATTGCTAAATAAATATATGATCTAATATTGCTGTCTTGTCTATGAACTGTATTATGCAGGGTATTATGTTTTACCTAACACTGTTTTGTTGTGTTGTGTTTTGCTGTTATACCTAGTGTTGTTGTTGTCTGGTTATTGACTCTGTCTTGATTAGTTCTCACTTGTAAAAGAGGTTTTAATCGCAATGTGACTTGAGGCTACAGGAAACCAAATGCTCTTTTACCCAGTTTTACTAATTTGACTTTATTTGCCTCTTTTCATCTTATCATTCACTCGTTGAGTTTAATGGACTATTGATACTGAACCAAATGGTTTAAATTTATCTCAGCTTGATTTGCATTAAAGCATAGAAGTGTACACAGTATGTTCTTCCAATCTATGTGAAAGAGAGCATTTTTTGATGTTATTAAGTACAATGTTTTTGCTGGGATATGATGATTCAGTCAAACTTCAATTTGAGGATGCAAGCATATGTTCCAAACTCAAGAGATTATTGTCTGAAAAACAACGCTAATAAAAGGTGGACATAATTTAAATCTGTCAGTCCTTTTTTACCAAGCACTTTGCTGCATTGAAAATCCACATACTGCTTGTGAAGTTGGTGAGATAGGATAGGATTTATTATCCCACGTTCACAGTCGTAAGGGAGGGGGGTGTTTTCAATGAAAAGGCTAACGACATGGTTATTAGTCACAAAGCAGGGCAGCTGAATAGGCTCATCAGTTTCTTATAATTGTGAATGAATAGTTTAAACATCCATGCAGTTCTTATCAGAAGACTCGTGCTATTTACTTCAGACCCCTCAGCTGTGACAGACAGGATTTAGCCTCATCTCTGCAGCACTTTCTGTCTGGACTCATAAACAAAACTGCTTGTCTTGTCATTAGACAAGACAAGCAATGCACTTTGGTTAATATTATCTCGCTTGGCACCTGTTATCACTGCTTGATGTTGAGAAATTCCTCAAGGAAAATTCCTCATGATTTCATCAGAGTAGTTCAAGTCAGTACCAGGGAGTATGATGGCCTGTGTGTGCTAAGTAGAAAAGAGGATGCCCTTTTTTGCTCACTCTTAGTGACAATTTTAGTGGATAAATGAGTCAGTTTGGAGCGTGAGTGTGGTGTGAAGGAAGATGTTCTGTGCTGACAGAAAATAAAAGCAGCTTGAGAAGTAGGAGGAAACACATGTTGGAGCCAAGTGGAAAAGTTGTGCGAAGGAGCTGGTTATAAAGAACATAAAAACCTGAAAGAAGGTAGTGTATTTTAAGTTACTATGCTACTTTATTGATTCCTGTGGAGAAATGAGCAGAAAACATAGAAGTCAATAGAGAATAAGGTAAAGAAGCACTTTGTAGTTTTAAAATAAGCAGTGTAATGAGAAATGAACCCAAATTGAACAAGAAGAAAACAGTGTGCTTGTCAAATATATAATTGTTCAGTATGTTAATCTTTGACATGTTTAAAATCTAAATGTTTTGACCACATTAATCCTTAATTAACAAAGTAAATAACAACTAATGTTCATCTGCTGAAGCCGCAGTCAGCAGTCATGATGTGGCCTTTGCTGTTTGCATTGCCACTGCGTAAACATGATTGTGGAACAGTAGGGAATCCAGATGTTGCACTCAGTTATAAAACGAGCTTTGTACTGTTGGTGTTCTGTTCAACGTGGACAATTTTCAGTCTCCCAAGAGAGAGAAGGGGGGAAACTAAAATGTTCTGTGTCATTAATCAGGTTCATAACATCTCGGGCATGGCTATACCAACAGCTCCAATAATCCCACGCAGCTGCAAAATACAGCTACTTGTTTAATAACTAACAGTTTAGAGTTAGTTTTTCATATAACACATGTCAGTGAAGGCAGTAATGAAGATGTATCTCCCTTAAGACACTGATAATTTGAAATGTCTGTTGGCGGCACATTTGTATTTTGTTTTGCATGTTGTGGTGAGAAGAACACGGTTTTACTTCTGACTCCTATCAGTCTTTTTGGATATGAAGCAGTGTGTGGATTGTTTGCCTGTTCTCAATTCCCTTCAACTTATAATCTATTATTCATTTTGACTTATTAGTATTTTTATTTTCATCATGCGTGACTTTTCTGGCTCTGAAGGGAACAGGGCTTTCATAATTGAAGGACTGATCACTAGTGCATCATTTCCCTGAGGAGTTTTTTTTTGGAAACATTTCAGAATTCCAAAAAGAGGTTTAAATGGGAACTCCACTGTTTAGAGGTCTTAGAAATTACTAACGCACACATGACAAAAGTTGTAATATAAGTGAGCATGTCAGGCCTCTGTAGCACGCTCCTTATCTCTGCTTGAGATTAGAGGCTAGAGGCTACATTGGCGTTTCCTAGCGTAATATACCAGACAGGTTTTGACAAGGGAGAATACATGAAACAAGTCTGCTTCTGCTGCATCGATTTTGATCCTTTTTTTAATGGTCCAAGGTGAGTCCTGTTGCTCTTTATGACCAGACAGGGTGTCCAGATAGTTTATACTGCAAATCTTTGAATCTAAAAGGACACTATTATATCCCTACTATAAATAATACCAGGTTAATGGAATAAGTGCCTAACAAGCTTTCCTGCCAAACATTGCTTTAATACTGGTCTGTACTGGTTGCTTTCCAATACAGAAATAAACAAATAGATTTTAGACAAATAGATGAGATCCTTTCAGTCTTTAAATATTTTTGAATATTTTACTGCTACAATGTTCTCCCAATGGCTCCAAGCTCTCCATTTGTTTGACATTAAAATCTCTATGTTATATCAGGTAAAGAAAGATCTGTTTTTCTACAATGCGATAAGAGCATGTTATATACAGGCAAGATTTAAATACTCTCACAGTTTCTTGATTTTCACTGCAGTCTAAGCATGTAATCATCACAGGGGGCAGGGGTCACGGTAAATAAGCTAAATAACTAATTTTAGTGTCCTTGCAGAATTACCAAAACGTTGGTTGGACTTTCCCAGCACTATACCAACAGCACACTGTTGTACTGGATACTCAAAACCCTTGAGCAAAGAGCAAAGTCTACACCCCTGCTCCACCACTACCCACTGATCTTTACACTCAGTATCACAGAACCACATTTCTGACTTTCAATGGGCTTTAGGACGACTGGAGAAAGCAACATTGCCAAGTAATTCATCACTCATCAATCTTGTCTGTGGAGATTTGTGTAAGTTAATTTGTGTATTTGTGAAGGTTACATTAACTATTGCTTTACATTCATAGTGTTCAAATGATTTAGCTGTTCATATTGGCTCTTAGGTGTTGACTTTTAAGACTTGACTTTTAAGTTTAGTTCATATATTATAAGTTAGTGCTTATATTATATTAACTTAAATATTGTTAAATCTTGGGACTTTTGACATTTCAAAAGAAATATAGCTGTGTGTGTGTGTGTGTGTGTGTGTGTGTGTGTGTGTGTGTGTGTGTGTGTGTGTGTGTGTGTGTGTGTGTGT
>JAPMOB010228334.1:0-20765 GCA_029875015.1 Lepomis gibbosus
GGTATAATCATGTGTTGTTTTCTATCTCACCATGGTCCACTCAGTACTCTTTAGCATCACTGCTCCTCCACCTCCAGAGTTACTGCTCTAATACAATTAAAGTTTAATATGAAGATTGTTTTAAAATATGCTAACATACTACTTTTAGTTTTAGTGTTAGTTATAACCGATATTTTTATATACAGTCTATGGTTTGAGGCTCTGACTTAACGAGGCATGACAGTGCACCTGCGCAAGCTTGGAGAATGACGTATGACTTATACTGCTATAGTGATACGTCACCACCCCGTTTTAACTTTTGCAACTTTGAGCACAAAATTAAGCTATTTGTCAAAAAATATTTGGCGAACTATGTGGGTAATCAACATTGTAAGGAAGTGACTCAGAAAAATATGAAATATCATAGAAATGTCAAAATACACTGGAGGGGGGCTTTAAATTTGGAAAAAAAATCCACTAATTTCACTCATGCACTTGATTAGATATTGGATCCTCACATGTCCTCCTTTGTGTCTTTCTTCCCAGATGCATAAGTCAGGAGTGCTGAGGAAGGCCATTGACTACATCAAGTACCTGCAACAGGTCAACCACAAACTACGCCAGGAGAATTTGGCCCTTAAAATGTCCAAACAGAAGAATAGTAAGTGTTTTACACTCAATTCAATGTGCTTAAAAAGGTTAAACAACGTTGCAGCAAAATCCTAAAGTTTACATTTTGAAAATGACAAAACAAGAATAAAAGCAATCATGGCAATTCAATTTAGCAGTTATAAGTTATGGCCACAAAAATAAAAAATACAGATAAAACGTAAACTACAAACAGGAATGAACCAGATTTAACCTTCCATGCAGCGAACACTGAGTGTAACAGTCCGCTGAGACGCTCACTGTCTCTCAGGTCTCTGTCTCTGACACAGAGACACATTATTGGTGGCAAGATTTGTTGTATGTCCTTCTCTTTCTTAATTTCTTGTCATCTGGAAGTTCTTTGAAATAAAATATTAATAGATGGGATTTCTCAAAATGTTGCTCCCTTATGCTTCTATCTTTACCACATTTGAAGAGGAAAAGTGTCTCTTTCTCCACCTCACCGCTCTTACAGTGTTGCCAAACTCTATATGTCACATGCATTATTGAATGTTATAAGCAGAGCATGATCTATAGCAACTTGAGATTTTAATGCGTCTCTGTCTCTCTCTATCACAGAGCCAGTGATACTGTCTGAAGATGTTGAGCTTAAACAGGAAATAGTGATGATGTCACCACCAGCCTCGGACTCTGGTTCTGGTTCCCCTCCCCAGTTCTCTCCTTACTGTGTGGACTCAGAGCCAGGCAGCCCCTTGCTGGATCACGAGCAGGTAAAGCAAAAAGACAAGGCCCTAGGCGTAGCATAGGACACATTAGCTACTGTGTGGGATAACTACAAGGCTTTTATTGTGAAGATGGCTCAGGAGGAAGACATACATTTTGTCAGTAAAGGTAGAGAGTGCTAATTTCTTGTCTAAATTTAGGAATAATTCTGATCTTATTTATCTTGAATATTACAAGGGAGGACATTTTAAAAGATGCAGATGTTCTGGTTTGTGAATAATAGTTTTCTCACAAACCAGTAGCCGTGCCTATTCTCTGGTAATACTAGATGCTTTTCTTTCTATAGATCTTCGTATCTCTAATACACTGAAATAGCATGCCCATAATTATGTGACCATCATTTATCGTGTTGCCAAAGCATGCTGTACCAGGCTTATGATATAAGTTTAATAAGTGACATAGTTATGAATTATTCTACAGACATTGTAAGTTTGACATTATTCATTATTTTGACCCTCTTCTTTATCTCTCTTAACGCCTCAGATGAAGAGTGAGCCAGATTCTCCCTCCTCGGTTGGAGTGATGGATCGTTCTCGACTGCTTCTCTGCGCCCTCACCTTCTTCTGCCTGTCGCTGAACCCGTTGCCATCTTTGTTGGGCTCTGAGTCCTCTGAGAGCACCAGCCTATCTGCAAGCCATGTGCCGTCTAGAACTCTTGTCTGGTTCCCGAGTCACACCCAAGACTTTGGTGAGCAGAGCTGACCCCCCTGCCACCCGTTTATCAGGGTTCTTAACACAAGTCGAGAGTCTGTGTATCTAATTTCTGAAGTATTCCCACATGTGTAATGACCTTACCACATGTTTAATTTCCTCTCACACTCCAGCATCCTGGCTGCGGTGCCTGTTGCCGTGGGTGATGGTGTGGGTGCTGAGCGGGGTGGGAGCAGTATGGGGCTGTGTCAGGGTGCTCTACCTGTGGGAGCCTGTAACACCACTTCACTCGCCAAAATCTGTGTCGTTCTGGAGGCATCGCAAACAAGCCGACCTGCATCTCAACAGGGTGAGTATGCATCAGCCGTATGTTTCTAAGAAGTCTTAAAGGAGACCCATTATGCTTTTCCATATGACTTATACACAATGTTAGATGTTTATGTTAAACATGGACAAAGCTTCAAACAATGAGGTAAAGGTGTTTTTTTCATTTCTGTGAGCAAAAACCTCAGATTTCCTCTTGTTCTGAACACTGTTTTGAACAGCTTTTCTACCAAGGGCTCCCTGTGATGACACAGGGTTTAAAGAGACAGGAGCATCTACAGTTTGTTTCAGACAGGCTGAAATGAGCCCCACATAGAAGACCAGTATAATATAGAAAATGATTTTTTTGAACTTTGAATCATGCAAAGCTGCCATACAGGAGTCACAGAACTACAGTATAGGACTGGAAATGCAGTATAATTAGTATCCTTTAAACAAACCAAGAAAACAATTTGGAATGCTGTTTATATGTATTTTTTGTTGTGTGCAATTTTTTTGTTTTTGCTTTAATAAAACTTCCCACGAAAGAGTGAGGTAGGAAAAAAAGATCACCCTACTCCCATTCCAGGTGACAGTTTGAATATTGGATCTTCCTCTTTTTTGGATGGCATCTCACTTATTGAAGAGCACTTCACACTGTTTTTCTTTGATTCTCACCATTTTGATGTCTAAGTTTAGCCTGCCTGTTCCATCCAAGGATTTATTTTTAGTGATTCTTCAAACCGTGTTCAGATGCAAGTCGCGACCTTCATCACATGCTTTCCTGTCAGTCTATGCTGAATACTGATTAGCTTACTATTTTTTCTGTCTCCTCTCTCTTGCAGGGAGATTACACAGCAGCCATGGCCAGTTTAGAGACCTGCCTTTCTGTCTTGACCAGAGCTCTTCCTTCAACCAACCTGGACCTGGTCTGCTCACTGTCGTGGAATCTGATTCGCTACTGCTTGCATCGTCCAACCCCCCTGGGCTGGCTGGTTCATCAGGTTAGGGGAAAGCATGAGGGGGAGGAGGCTAGGACTAGTGCAAAGGACGCAGCACTGGTTTACCACCGGCTGAGCCAGCTGCAACTAACAGGTGAGCGTTGAGAACGAAAGGCGCTGACGCTGTACGCAGGCAGGAACAGTACACAAGGGTTACTCTACAAGCATATTAATGACAACAACTGCATTCACTTTGACATGCTATGAAGACCAAAACACAGTGATACAGCTTCTGTTCTGTCTCTCTCTCTCTCTGTAGGAAAACTGCCTCAGCGTAGCAGCCTGTGGGCTTTGTCTCTGTCTCTGAGCGCTGTCAACCTCAGCGAGAGCGCCCAAGGCAAGATGGCCCCCGCTCAGCTCACTCAGATCTATGTCACTGCAGCGACAGCCCTGCGCACCATGCTGGGCCACCACCTGTCCTGTCTACCTGTAAGTCTCCTAAGTGGTCCATCTTCTCATAGCTGTCACCCTGCATTTGAATATTTATCCAGTTATTCTCATAAACCATTTGAAACACGCAGAGATAATGACTTTATTTCACTGATATCTTTACCTTGGATGAGTTTTCTTTCCATCATCAGTATCTTTTCTCCTGTCCCAGGGTTATCTATTGAGTTGTGCAGAGTGTGTAGCCAACCAATCAGAGACAAAGCCGATCCCTGATTGCCTACGCTGGCTCTTCACCCCATTGGGTAGGCAGTTCTTCCTGAGTTGCGATTGGTCAGTGAAGTCGGAGAGCACCGATGGGGTGTACACTTCTCAGAGAGACCCAGGTATGTCATAAATAAAGGCCCCAGGCCCGTACTCTGTTGTACTCTTCATGTCTTTCTTGTTCTCTTGTTATTTAGCAGAAAATGGATGGATGGATGTTACACTGAATCATGCTGGCTAAATTGGCTAGGCTAAAGATCTTTGTTGCATTGTGTTGAGTTTTATATACTGTACCTAGAATGAATATTTGGATTCCTTGGTTGTTCTAGGAAATTTAAATGCTTAAAAACTGATTGACTTTTAAATGTTTAATAGCTATTTACAGGACAAATTAATTGATTATTGATCATTATTGCATATTCTTTGTCTTCCCCTCAACTATGAAACATACAAACACATAGTTTACAGGGTTTTAAAGAAATAATGTGTAAAAGTGCTGTGATTTAACTTTTCCTCTCTGTGTCCCTCTTGATCTTCCTCCAGTTGACCCCATTGCCCAGCTGCACCGCTGTTTCTGCAGGAAGCTTTTGGAGAGAGCCGTTCACACCCTCATCCAGCCGCAGAGCGACCATGAAGCAGGCAAGCGCAAAAGCGAGTCTGGGTAAGATATTGTTTTTGACAGTTCAATGTGAATTAATGATTTACCCTGGATCTGTAATCCTCTTCCTTCTTTTTCCCAATCTGTCTCTCTTCCAGGGAGTTTTCCAGTGCCCTGGAGTTCCTCCAGTTATTGAACAGCTGTACAGAGGACTCTCCTTCTCCTCCTCCTCCCTTCTCAACTCCTCCCAATCACACCACCACTCCAGGTTTGAATGGCATGAATAGCCCAACCCTGCTCAGTCACAAAGCATGAATCACATCGGATGTTTGTGTAGGAAGAGATTTAAACTCTCTCTTATTGAAGATTAACCAGATAGCCATCTGAGTTGTGGCTGTTAACATAAAGGGATTTCATTTGCTCCAATTTAGATTTTGGGATTAAGTTTTTATTGGATTATCACAGATAACACTTGCATTCATTGATTTGTGGTAATAAATGACTTGCATTGGATATGAACACACTAACGATGTGCTCAGGCGATGTTAATTAGCCACAGTCTTTGATACGTCAGGAGTTGCAGAGTGGGGACAGAAACACAGGGGTCTTAACCGTCAAATCATCTCTCATTTGACAGTTAAAGCTTGACAAGAAAACCCTTTTCACAGCCACAGCAAACCCCCAAAAAGTCCACCCAGGCTCTTCAACTAATGCTAGCTTGTCCTTTTCCTTTTTGTTGATTTGTCTTTTTTTGTTTTAATTTTTCTTTCTCATAATTTGCCTTTCTTCCTCCTGCCAGTGGGAGACCCAGTCAGTCGTTGGTGGGCTTTGGTCCTGAAGGCTGCCGTGCATTGGCTGCAGGGTGATGATGTCGCAGTGAGGTCACTGTTGGCGGAAGCAGAGCGGATGCCGAGGGCTCTACACACACTTGAGTAAGTGAAGGAAAACTTGCTTCAGTACGTGTAAACATGCCGAAACACAAGATTCCACGCTACAACATAGAAACTATAACTGGACAGCACAGTGGCTCAGTGGTTAGTATTGTCACCTCACAGCAAGAAGGTCCAGAGGTCGTTTCCTGGCTGGAGGAAGGCCTTTCTGTGTCGAGTTTGTATTTCCCTGTTTTTTTGTGACTTTCCCCTCTCCAATAGAAACATGCATATTTAGGTTAACTTCTTCGGTCAGTATCCTTGACCGAGGACCTGTCCTAGATCTGGCGTTATTCCAAGGGGGCTGCACAGTGGCTGACCACTAACAAAAAAAAGATTGAATTTTGCATGTATTGGACTGTTTGTATGTGACAATTAAGTTGACTTAGAATAAATGTGGTTCAAGTTTTGCTCGCACTACAGGAATCCTAAATCCAACTGGATAGATACATATGAAAGTCATAACTTCACACAGGATCATCTGTAAACTTGGTAAAACATCTGAGATACTGAAAGTGAAGGATGGTAAAGACAATTACATGTTCATCTCTTTTTAGAAGAAACCAAAGTAACCATCCTCACTGTCCCTCTTTCGCCACTCTGTTTCAGCCAACCTCTGCCTAAGGCTGTGCTGCCACTTTGCAAGGCAGTTCAGATGAGTCTGACCCCTCTGAAGGGAGAAGGGGCTGTAGCCTGTCTCTCCTACTGCGACAGAGCCAGCAGCTATCTGCGTGCTAGCGTCTCAGTGCCCGTATCCCAATCTGGGAACTGGCTGAACAAGGTAGTGTACAAAGAATCCCTCACAACACTCAAAACACTGGCACTATTACCTCCTTTAGATCGGAGTGTTTGTTACATAATGTCGTCTGCTGTCTCCCACATGCTCATATACAGATGCCAAAAACCTGCCTTATGCTGTGTGTTTCATTTTTTATTATTTGGACTCAGTAAAGTTGATGCATCTAGAGGTTCATTGTGCATATACACACCCACACACTGCATGCTCAGTCGGGGGCAGGGCAGGCTGACACGGGGCTTGTGTGTGTGCGCAGTGTGGGTGGCAGGAGGTGGCTGTGGTGCATTGTAGTTGCATTGCATGATCCTGAAGCCGAGTGCAATGTATCTGCAGTGCATTACAGAGGCCTCCCCAATCTGCACGCACCCGCTACACACCCCACCACTTCACATAAGACAGCACTGAATGTCATGTTGTTTCTTTTTCATTTTTGGCATTCATGTTAGTCAAGATGCACTGTTAACGATGATGGTGGCTGGTTGTCTTTGGTTGGATGTGGTTGTAATGGAATATTTGCGTCACACCTTGGGTCTCAAACACAAATCACGCATAGTGTACAATAAATAACAAACATTAAACTTATGTTTCTTTTTAAATTATTAATTTTATGCAAATGCACCAAACAGCGCTTTGATCTTTGTCTTTTTTCTCTTCCAAGGGGGTGGAGCTCCTGGTCTGTGACCTTCTGCTGACCTTAAGGACCAGTTTATGGCAGAGAGGAGGCAGCAGTAATGGAGATCCTGGCCCGGCCCCTGGATCCCAGTTGGCTGGTTTCCAGAAGGACCTCAGCACGCTCAGAAAGCTCACACAGTGCTACAGACAAGCGCAACACAAGGTACATCTGTTTCTAGATTTAAGTCAGTCAGATATGTTAAGGATTCAGCAAAAGGGCAGTGGAGTTCAGAACTGTGTATATTTTATATCTTATGTAAGGTGCCAAAAGCTGCAAGAAACAAGAGCAGTATGAGAAACCATATTGAAGATTATGTACGTGTAAAGAGCGGCACTGGTGGAAAATCCTTTTCAGTAGCAGTACTGAAAGACGTAGGTCAAGTAACACTTGCAAATTGGCATGTTTTATTTTATTCTACGTACAGCCCACAGTAGGAGACTACATGACAAGAGCCAGGGGTTTCTATATGACTGCCAGGGATTCATCATTCTGACCTTGGCCATACTGTATTCCCTTCCAACTTTGGCAAGATTATTCAGTAGATTCATGTTTTTGGTTCATCTATTGCTCATTTAGGTCTTCAAATCTCAAAATATATGGACAAATGCCAGTAACAAATTGTCAGAGCCCAAAGCGATGACTTAAAATGAGCTTTCACTGTCGAGCTTTCAGCCAAAGAAAACAAATAATCACTTTATAATGGTATATAATATTCCAGCAGGCAACTCACCACATTGTAAAGCTGTATACTAAAAGTAATAATACCCTCATGCCCTAAATGTTTGTCTTGTTTGTCTGTTTAGAAAAAGCACACTGATAATCAGCCCATAAATCAACTGGGTCCTACTAATCTTGTTAATGATAATACTACATTTACTGTATCAGCTTTGGAAATGAAGTTCTCTCCCAATCTCTTCCCAGCTGCAGAAATCTCACCACTGTTTAACATATCATCAATCATCCTTGTAAGATTTACTGGAGTAGTCATTACTGCTGCCAGGGGGTCTGCTTTCACAGCGGTTGGTGATCATTTGTTATGTTTTGACTACAGGAACCACATGAACTACATCGTTTTATGAGGTTCTGTTTTGAGACCACTGACTGAGATATATTCTCTCATGGTGCTGTGCGGCACTCTGCATGAAAGGCTCCACTGAAGACAGAATATTTCTTGTATATACATCCCTAGCAGTATAACAGTATGTGGGGTGAAATGATGTGTGGCATCAATGTTTTTCTGCTTTAACATCACTAAGACGAACACCTGGAAATACTTGATGATGTATCACTGTGGCTCTGACGTGTGTTTTGTTTTTTATTCCCCGCAGGTGTTTCTTCACGAGACCACAGTCAGGCTGATGGCTGGAGCCAGTCCCACAAGGACACACCAGCTGCTGGAGCACAACCTCCGACGCAGGACACACAGCTCCTACACAGCCGGTAAGGGGGACTCACACTTATTTTTACACTTTTACTTCAGTGTGTGCGTGTTTAGGTTGGTAGAGTAAGAGAAAAAACACACAATCGATCTAAAAAGGATTTAAACACAAAAACAGTCTGTCGCCCATTGAGTTAAGACGTCCTAGGGAAAAATAAAGTTCACGTTAAAGGGGGTCACCTCCTGTAGCAACTGGAGTTGCAGTGGAAAGGCAGAATCAAATGCTCTTATTGGTTTGGTGACGGCGCCACAGGAGGCTCCCTTGTTGCTCTTTCAGTAGGAACCCAGGATTTGGAATCATCTTAAATCTCACGCTCAAGTGTGATTTAACAGACAAGAGGGATTTTGGCGCAGCGTCTTTGTTCAACTTCTTCTATCCCAACATGGCAAAATAGAAAAACTGATTTGAAACAGTCCTAGAGGGTAACATCACCCTGTAATCTCACACACGCACACCCTAAGGCAGTGTACACTAATCTACACTTTTCTTCTTCCTTTCCTCCTCCCCCTTGCTGCTGTCAGAAGGTGAGTGTGTCCTGGGTGAGAGGGAGAGGGCTCATGCCATCTTGCTGGCGTGCCGCCACCTGCCCATGCCTCTGCTAACCCCACCTGGGCACCGTGCCCGCCTGCTGGCCGAGGCCAAGCGCACCTTGGAGCGGGTGGGAGACCGTCGTTCCCTGCAAGACTGTCAGCAGATCCTCCTGCGGCTCAGCGGTGGCACGACCATCGCTGCCTCCTGAACCACCACTGCTGCACTCACTGCTAGATCAAACAGACAGATTGGGGCTACTGTTATAATAAAACAATTAACTCTGTAATTTTCTATCATACATACAAAGATGTAAACCAGGCTAATCATCCACAAACGATATGTAATTTCGTAATAACTCCCTCACACCCTCATACTCAAGGGCCATGAATATAAAGACTTTTCTTTAAACTGCCACAGATGATTTTTACTGTCACAGTTTTGTCAGCCCCTGTATCCACACTGCAGCTGAAACACTGGAAGGCAAGATATTAACTCCTATCATGCTCAGTTTCATTGTTGCAGCACAATCATGCCACCTCCTGGTCATTAATGGTACCACGCTGGCTAACAGCCTCATTTTAAACAATACTACACAACAAGGAAAATCAGGTTAAATAGGCCCCAAAGGGAAAAGGGACCATTATCTAATAGCTGTTTTAAATTAATGCAATGCAGCAGTGCATTGATTAGCTGTAGGATACCAAGCTGTACAATCATTATTGAAACACGGAAATGTGAGTGCTACAATAACCGTGTAATGTCTCATTAAACTTGCAAGCTTCAATTAAGGGCTTCAGAGTACTCAAGAGTAGACAGCTGCAGTTTGTTAAGCATGGCTGGGCTGTAGGACGCAGACAAACAGGCTAGCTTGCTTCTAACCATACAGTGCTGAGTAGTGTCTCTCCTTATCTACCTCATACACTGTACAATGTCAGCATTGTACAGTGGAGCAAAATATGATACTTAAGCACCACATCAGTTTAAAATAAGTGACCGTTTGATGCAGTGCTTCAATCTAGTGCAGCGTCGTTCTAATGAACGCTGGCTTAATTTAGACTGCAGCTGTACCGTACTTCAGCAATTTGACTTTCTGGTGACCGACAGCTAGCTACTGCTCACGAAACAGGGGAAATGATTGGATTGGGGGAATATCTAAATAACAGAGGGAAGCAGCCAATCATACGTTTGAAAATGCCTATGTAGACACACACTCACAGAGATGCATATACGTAGGACATGTTAAAGTAATTGCATACAAACTCACAATGTGATTGTATATAGGTTGTACATAGGCACACAAACAAAAGTAGATTAAACAGGAAGTCCGTACCCACTGCTTGAGAGGAGACACATCTCAGAAAGCACTGTTAACGTGTCAATAGTTGGCTCGTAATGGTTTCCTGTCAGGTCTGGATCTGATGGTCAGAAGCGCCGACTGGGAGAGTACGGTCACCTTTAAGGTCACCACCCTTAATATGAAACACTCTCCTGCTGTGGGCTTGCATGGTGGCTTTAGACAAAAGTTCCTTATGCATAACTGCAGCTGTGGTCAGTTTGAAATCAGAATCATTTTCACAGCAGAAAATAAGCATCAAAACATCCCTAAAAGTTCCTGCTGTAAGCCGCCTTTCGAGCCTGCAGGCACAGAATGTCAGATACTCACACTTGAAAATGATCTGACAACAGTGAGGTTTTTCATGGAAGTGATGTCCACCTATGATGTAAAGCTCTCAAGCAAAAAGGCGTCAATGTTAAATAAACATTATTTTATTATTTTTCATCATATTTGGAATGATGGAGGCATTGTATCTTTGTCCAATTTGCTTTTTATTTTGTAATGGTTGACTTATTCATCATGCGATACTTCTGTCACACCTATTTCTGTGTTCTGATTATCTTATTTAATGGTTATGCAATGTAATATTAATATAAATGCTTTTGGGGGGCGAAAGTGAGAGCAGTTTTGCAGTTATGTCATTGTTATTGTTTTATATCGATAAAAGCAGCCTAGGGTCAGAAACTGTCTCTTAAGAGGAAAAAGTTTATTTTATTGAGGAAGTAAACCCTGCATTTAAATAATTAGCCTGATATTTTGGAATCACTAATGCTGTGATTTCTTTGCTCTTTTTGTTTTTTTTTTAATAGAAGCAAGCACTCAAGTGTGCTATTAGAAATGTCCAGAAGTCTGTCTTCCAGGTCAACCCAAGGTGTAAGTTAGGAAGTCTTGAAAAAACTTATGTCAGTTTAGATGATGTTTCCTGGCTAGTCAAATGTGTAAAGAGGAAAACAATGCTCAACCAGCGATCGGCAGGCTGGAGTTTTAGCTATTATGTTACAATTGTTTTTACCTTTCCCCTTGATGTGTTTTATTGTCTGAATGTCTTTGTTCGTTTTGATGTTTGTTTTTATAATAAAACAACACATGACAACTCTTGGTGCCTTTCAGTGGTAAAAGTTTCATACTGGTTGTGGATGTACAAATAGAAACACAGAAGAAAAGACAACACCACATCGCATGTTTCCTCTAAACATTAGTGTAAATCTGATACCGTCAGCAGTGTTTAGTGTACATGTTTCATCTTTCACACACACACACTCAGTGTGGCCAAGTGATGAACACTGGACACCTCGGAAATAAAACACTCATCATTTCGCAGAGAGAGGGGACATCTCTGTATACATAACGAGTCCCTGCCACTGGGGGTGTGGGGACAAGGGCAGATATTTCATGTCACTGTTGGCGGGGGAAATTACGACCCTTCCCAGCAAGAGATTTTTTTTGGAAATAAAGGTGGTTATATTTCATTGTTTTCATCAAATTAATTGCAGTAGTCGTTGGATAGTGGTAGAGACATGTCCCTACTTAACATGTCCCTACCCTTGAATGCGACTAAAAACACACTGGGGGTATAATTAGCAAAGAAAAGGGAGCTAATTTGGAGTATGTTATTTCCTCCTGTGAGCAGGGAATGGTAATATGATATAAAACACCCTGTACACCAAATTTTAACGTCTTAAGATCAAATTAATTAGCGTGGCGTAACATGTGGAATTTGGGTCTTCTGAGGGGAAAGCCTGCATGCAATAATTGCAATAAAGAAAATATTTCTCCTCTCAAGCTACTTTACTGATCAACACAAATGTGTCAGAGGAGTGAAGACCAAATTAGAAAATATTATAAAGTGCAATGGTGAAACAATATCAAACTAACGGTTACAGGCATTCATAATGTCAGGTTTAACAAAATACAAACCCTTAAACTTATTTGAAATGTTATATTTATTATCAGTAATATCTGAATATGATCACATTACCTGATATTAAATACATAATCGAAACGAGATAATTCACTTAGATAATATTCTTAATAATAGTTAACATTTAGATAAAGCAACAATAGCATGTGATTACACTGTACAGTCTGAACATCTGTCTGCACCAACAAAATCACCATGTTGCTTTAAATGTTTATGGCGGCGGGGCGGAACGTTTCAGGCTACTTTCTACGTGCTTCTAGTCGGACAAAGTTAAATGACGTAATCCTTACGACAGGCCGGAAGTAGTGTAGGGTAAACTCACGTGTACAACATGAAACATACTAAAAAGCACAAAAATGTGTCCAACAAGTCTAAATTCAAGCCTGGATCCAAGAAAAGAGAAAACAAGTGCATCGTCATGTTTGACGACAAAGAAAGACAGTAAGTATATCTACTGATAACTCAGATGTTAGCTAGCATCTTAGCGTTAGCCGTCACTGGCTATCAAATGATCAACTATCGGTTTATCATTAGCTTTTTATAGATTTGAAAAATATTAAACGATGTCGGCAATGTTAGTGCCCTTCTAGGGACGGGCATCGGAAATTAACAGTAGCTATAAATGCTGTGATGTTGTGCATTGGAAAATTGTTGTACAATTCAAAAATCTGTCCCTATCAAATAACGTTAAACTTGAAAAAAATGTGTGTTATCAGGTGCAGGTTGTTTATATGACAGAATAAAACCACACCAGCTTTAACAGTACAGTTCTGTAAATTATAATTGATTTTCCAAAAGTTCACAATGCTTCAGCTAAGTTAGTTATTCACTTCTTCACTACTAAGTTAATACAGAGTGTAAAATATGAAACGTTTTGATAAGAATTGTGGTATTTCTATTTCTTGATTTGTTTTCATTTGAGTAATTTACCATATAACAAACCCAAAACAAAACCCTTATTGATCAAGATGTTAATTTGAATAGTAAAGCAGAATTTTTAATATAAGAGATTTAAAAAAGCAGCTGTTTTTCTAAGTGTCTTCCTCTTTCGCCCTGTCAGGGACTATTTAACTGGTTTCCATAAGCGAAAGGTGGAAAGGAGGAAGGCAGCAGTGGCAGAAATTCGAAAGAAAATCAAGGAAGAGCAGATCAGAGTTCGAGAAGAAGTAAGTGTAAAGTAAAAGGGCGCAGAGTTAAACTCTGTTTTTGGATTCACACAAACTGATTTGTGTGAGCACATAAGGAAGAGATGGACTGCTGTTATGTTTGACTGTGTGCTTGCAGAGGCATAAGGAATACATTAAGATGCTGAAGGAGAGGAAGGAAGCACTCGGTGAGTTAAAAGCAAAAGTCTGTTGGTCATTTTACTGATTTGTAAGATTCCAGATTCTGTGCTTATTGTTTTTTTGTCCTACTTTCATCCTATCTCTCAGCTGCAGCTGAAGATGATCTGGAAGATATGATAACCAATACTGCTGAGTCTGTGCAGTATGATCACCCCAACCACATCGTCACCGTGACAACCATCAGTGATCTGGACCTCACAGGGGCTCACCTACTTGGACCTGCAGCAAATCAGGTAAATAGCGAAGCCTTGATTCATCTTAACAGCATCCTTGGGCATTCTTTATGAGGCTAAATTATGACAGTTTTATTGCTTGTATTGCCTCTATATGGTCACATGGAAAGTAAATATACTTATTGAGGAAGAATGGTATGGTACTGGTGGTGGCAATAAAAGTCCATTAACACTGAGAATCTTTGCTTTCAAGGTTCCAGGGGAGGGCGAAGATGAAGAAAAGGCGGATGAAGAAGAGGAGAAAACAAGTGCAATGCCAAGAAAAGCTGGGTGTCCAATCATCAACAAAAAGTAAGCTGTTCATTGTGCAAGTTTCTACACATGAGCGTCAATAAGAGTGGCAATACTTTTGGTACTTTGGCTTTTGGTCAGGCACCACAGCTTTGACAACTTGTCAGTAGGTATTTTTTTATCTTTTCATAGGGAAAATGGTTGATGAAGTACTGCTAAATGTGCTAATACACCCCAATAATATAGTGGTGACATAACAGCTCTCTTCAGATGTTCCTTCATCTTCCTCCTTTCTTTTTTTCCTCCCCCCTACCACTGCAGGATCCGCTCCCTAACTGCGTCGCTCAACAATTACACCACCAAGCGGAAGAGGAAAGGGAAGCAGGAAGGCCGAGGAGGACGAGGCCGTCAGACAGACAAGAGACCTGGTGTCACAGCAAGTAAAAACAGAGCCGGGAGGACCACTAAGTCGCAGAGACGTCGACAGACCGGGAAAAGGGTGCATTATCGGGACGAAAGATGAAAAAGAGTGTGCGGCAAAATATAATTTGGGGATTGAACTGTATAGAGAATTGATTTCTTGTGTAAGAGTCCCACAGAATTTGGAGGAATTATGCCACCTGTGTTTGAGCAGGACATGAACATGAGCTGATGTGGACGCTTAGTGACTGTACCGTGTGCCATGACATCCCACACTATTTCCACAGTGCCTGCTATGTGAAATCTTGTCTCAAATTTGTACATTTTTCAAAGCAAAAGTGTTTTTGTAGTGTTATTTCTTAAACATATACAAACTGTACTGTATTTACCTTCATTTTCATTGAATAAAAGATTAATCTTACTAATGAGTGACCTTGTGCTTTAACCACATCTCACAAACTGGCAGTGTGCTCTGTGTGGAATTTTTTTTCTTGCCATTGTTTTATAGGAAACCCAAAGCCGTTGTCAACATCCTCTCCAGAGCATCAGGAAATCAACCCTTAGCTCTGCGTTTCCTCATAGCTCAGTATTACCTGAGAATGTGTGATCTAAAGGAGAACCAGCTGCGGTGTCTCCAACAGCACCATATTCCCTGTTCAAGAAACATATACCACACAACCAATGGCTTCAATGTATGTTAAACCCCCATCTCACCGGTGTTTATTTATTTACGTTAACCTGAGCCAGCGTGTGCCAGCTGCCACTAGCATGAGCGTTTCATTTCGCTTTCTAAAGCCCATGATATTTAATACAATCGTTCTATAGAGGAACCGGCCAGCCACTGGCTCCATGTTGGCTCTAGGTCTGTGTATGCTTCAGGGTCTCCACTGTGTTTACCAAGAGCCACCATGGCTGTCATGGGCGCTTCAGTTTCACTCATTGTCAGAACAGCCAATGGGGTTAATTTGAGTGTTTGGCAGCTGAAGAGGATAGAGAGCATGGGGAAGAGGAGCCATGTGCCTGATGGGGGTCTGATGGGCAGTTTATCCTCGGACTCCTAATGACAAATTCGAGGTGGAGTTGACAGCGGGAGACTCTCGTCAGGTAATACTCATCAATTCTCTTAATCGTTTTTTATATCAAAGCCATCAGAAAATATTTCTACTCTTTTATTTATCCTACTGTTTACTGTCCTAATGGGTTCATTTACTTCATTTAATAAAGGGCTGTGGTGCTTGTAAAAGCAGTTAGGTTAAACTGCATGTGGCTTATGGTTGGTGATAATGCTAATCTGTGGGGAACTTTCAGTAATCGGACTGGATTGTGTTTCACTGTCCTCTAGTGTGTTAACTTATCACCTACCTTAACAGTTCCGCTTTAGATGTTGCATGAACCATGAAATAAAAGACCCACTTTAGTATTCATTCTGATGCTGCTGCTCTGTGCTTACACTTGCCTCCAGTCACAACCAGACTCAACAGCATATAGGTTTTTTTATTCTCAAGAAAACTGTAGTCTTGTCTTTTCGTTCTTTTATAGTCTTTATAGTCTTTCTTTATTTCATTCACCATGTCTCTCTGAATCAGCACATAACACTGCTATACTTTTAAAGTGATTTCATTTCAAGTGCAACACATTTCTAATGTTTAAGTCACCACAGAAGTCCTCAATTTATACTAAGAAGTGTTGTTTGTGTTAAAACTGTTCATTTTATACTTCACTGTGATGCTGCTCTTTCACAGTTTTCTCTGTGAGATGCAATGATCGTGCATGTTTCCCCTCCGGACCCACCATGCCCCTCTCCGGCGATGAGCCCATCTGCCCAAAGTTCCAGCCCAACATCTTTGACCCCTCCCGCTGCCACGACTGTCTGCGCCAGAGGCACCTGCACGCCGGCGCAGGGGAGAGCGCGGAGGCAGCACCACAGCAGAAATCCACATCAGAGACTGGGACTGGGCTAAAAACTGGGACTTGCACTGAAATTGAAACCGGGATTGGATCAGGCAAAGGAGTGTTGTTAACGCCGATCGCATCCCAGACAGAGGAAAAAGACACCAGCAGCAAGGTAAGGAAGAAGACAGGGTCAGAAAGGAAGAGGGAGGGAGAGGAACAGAGCGGCTGGGTAACAGGGTAGAGATGAGAACACGAGCAGAATATGTGCTAAGTGATGGGATTAGCTGGACCTGGAGAAAGACAGAAAGGTGAGAGTATTAGAAGTCACAGGTGAAGTCACCAAGTCACTAAGATCAGATGTTAAGTCAAGGGAAACAGGATGGTGCTACTGTATTGCTTGACTCAGCTTTAACTGTCTTGCTGATCAGAAATAATGCACACATTTTCATGGTATAATTTAAAATAGAAAATAATCTATTTTAGTAGGTATTTTATTGGACAGAAGACATTCTAATTAGGTTCAATGCAGTCAATGTGTAAACAAAGTTAGTGAGATCATGTATGTGGCTTTGCTGCTTGTGAGTAGATTAAGAAAAGGTGAGGGACGGAGAAGGAGAGGTAACAGCGAGGAGCAGGGCGGCAGCAGTGGCTCCTATTATTAATTAACAAAGCTGGATCACTTACTCCTCTCTTGGGAATCACTTGTAATATTAGACATTGGGACAACGTACAGAAAGGATGGGCATACGTCCATAATTTACTAAAACTGTCACAACTGTTCTTGTTTCTCTTTATCCTGCTTCCATGACATAACTGCAACTGTCTGGTGACAGTGATTTACTTCAGTCCATTATGTATGTCGAATCATACCACTATAGTTGCTTGTTAATACCTTACCTGTAGTTTCCTGGAAGTTGTAGGAATCAGTCCCACTTTCTGACATTTACAGACAGTTTTAGACTCTTTTTAAGACAATCTATTTCAAGAGAAGGGTTTATAGCAAGAAAAGCTGTGATGAAATATTAATGAGGAAAAGCCACAGGCCAGGTCGAGTTACAGAGGTGTAACCCTAATCGAACAGCAGGCCGAACATGTGTGTGTGTCAGAGAGGACAGAGAGGACAGACACTATTCAGCTAACCCTCTACTTAAGGAGATGGAGCCAGACAGAGAGATCTAGGATTTTAATGTATGTGCTTTCTTGCTCTGATTTAAAGCCACCGTGTACTTAAGCATTGCCTTTGTTTGGAAAGACAGCAATTGACAAGAGTGACATCAGGTTCTCCTTTCTCTGTGACTTGGAAGAGAGATAAATTGTGCTGCGACGTCGTGATTGGCCCGAGTCTTACCTTGTCATCCTATCAGGAGGATTCTGATGGTCTGTCGGTGGTGAGCAGCTACTGTGATGTCAATGGAGGCCATCTGGGTTATGAGGAGAGCTCTTTGTGCATCCTGAGCCCTGACTGTGATCTTTATATCTGTGACGGCGACGACGATAGCACTGACAGGTACGCATACTGGATGGTGGTAATAAATCATTTAGGAGAGCTGGAAAGTGGAATTTCAGACTTTACTGTATAATTTTAGTGTTTTAGTGAGCTAGATTGTCACCACTGTAGTGTATAATCAATTAAAAATACAGACTCTGTTTATTGTCCGTAGTCATATCAGTTCTGTTCATCATGTTTTCTGACCTAAAATTTTACGTCTTACATGATGCACTCGCAATCTATAAAATTCATATTGTACTAATTTAGTTGTTCTCTGTCTTCCTTCTTGTGCCTCTTACTTTTCTCCCCTCCTCCCTTGCCCTCCACACTATCAATCCTCACCTTCTCGTCATTCTTCTCCCATCTCATCTTCCACGTAGCTGTCGTGACCACAGTGACTACCAAGAGTTCAGTGGCTCCGTCAGTGCAGAGGACGAATACCTGCCGATCCGTCGCCGTTCAACCAAACTCGGCATGACCCGGCTCGACCCTCCACCCCATCGGGCCAACCCTCGGGCCTGGATGGACGAAGCTCGGAGCAGAGACAGATTCAGTAGTCAATCAGGTATGTGAAAGCTGGCCTCGTATATTGTTACGTTTGTCGGCTGTTTTGTTAATTTCTTGGCAGATACATTGGAAAGAGTTGGAAAAGATGCACGACTTAGTAGAGGCATAGTAAGGAGAAGGAGACATCAAAGAGGATCACCTGATCTCTTTCTTAAATATGTGAAGTTCTATGTATGAGTTGCACAAGTAGACCAAGCCTTCAGTAAACCTATGACTTGACCAATTCAATATCCAGTTACAGCCAAAGGTGTTATTTACTTGGCAATACTGTTTGATGTCACAGGCTGAGGTGTCCAAGAGCAATTATCAGTAATACAATATAGCTTGGTTTGGTTCAGGAAACCTTTGGTCGCTGCTCAGTAGTTTCTGTTACCCCTCCTTCTTTCTGTTTCTGTCACACTGTGTGGCTGTGACTGTGTGTTCCAGGGTCAAAAGAAGACAGAGAGAAACGTGAAAGTGGCTACTTCTCCCTGGGGAGGGCAGCGGGTGCCCGTTCACTCCGTGATAACAGCCCGCCTGCTTCTTTCCGGCATTTTGAGAGAGGACATCCCATCTTCAGCAGCAGAAACATAGAGCCCAAAGACACCATCCCCTTTAGAAACCCTAATCTTGGCGTGGCCTCTGAAAGGCAGATACTGGAGGCTCTAAATGAAGACCCGCCAGTGGAAATCCCACCTCCTGACCCCTATGAAGTTGCCATTGAGGTAGAGGCACAAGTCGGCCCCCGCTCTCCGAGTCCTACTCCTTTTAAAATAGCGGAGTCGCTGGCATCAAGTAGACGAAAAGGTCTCAGCAGTTCATATGGCCGGGGAAACCCTTCTCATGTCCCTTCCTATCAACAGTCAGGACGTTTTGATTCCACAAGGCAAGGCTCAGCTCTGCAATCTCGCTCTTCTTCTCCCTCCCGTGGAAACTTACCATTCAGACGCAGCGAGTCAACTGCCTCCCTTAGCAAGCATAACTTTGATGGTGGAGGGTGGTCTCGAGGGATGGAGCCAGGATCCAGAAACTCCTTGCAAAGCACACATGGACGACGTGTTGAGTCAGGAACTCTGCCAAGAAACTTTAAATCGTTATCCGGTTCAGTCAGATCCCAGTCCAGCACCATTTCTGATTTTAGGAGTGCCTTGAGGAAAACTGAAGTAAGTGGGTCTTTGAGTGGTCACGGTCGTGACAGCAGAAGCTCATCTCCCACAAGGAGGGACTATAATCCTCCAGGCCAAATGTCTCTTCGCAAAACTGAAATCTCCAGCAGTTCATCTAATCTACATGGGCACGACAGTCGCACTTTGTCTCCGTCTAGGAGAACTTGTACTAGTCTGCGTGACAGTCACAGTTCCTCACCGCCAAGGAGAAAGTACAGCTCATCTAGCCAATCCCTCCTTCATAAATCTGAATCAATTATGTCTCTAAGTGGACGTAGTCACCATGGACGCTGTGGCTCTCCCATAAGAGAAGGCTATGATATTGAAAGCCAGGCTCTGCTACGAAACCCAACAGCTAGGAATGGAGTAAAAGACCAAGAATATGAAAGCCCAACCGTGTCTCCGTCCAGACAAGGTTATGACACAAGCAAATCTGTGCTCCGTAAGACTGACTCAAGCCCTGCCATTAAAAGCCGTTCTCCTGGAAGGAGAGGCTATGAAACCCCTACACAGTATCAACTTAGGAAAACAGACACCAGTGGATCATTACATAGCCTTAGTCATGAAAGTCGTAACTCCTCACCTTCCAGGAAAAGCTATGAACCTCCTTCACAGTCTCATCTCCATAAGTCTGAAAGAAACAGTTCTGTTAGAAGTCCTGATAGTCACAGTTTGTTGCCGTCAAGGAAAAGCTATGATTATTCTGAGCAGCGCTCACCACGGAAAATAGAAACAAGCAGCTCCCTTTACAGCAAAAATCACAACAGCCGTAACTCTTCTCCCTCTAGAAAAGGCAACAGTGACCCGCCAGGATACTCAATCCTCAGAAATGCTACTAATGGAGAATCCAGTCATCCCTTTCAGAGAAAAAACACTTACCACAACTCAAAATCGGATTCCAGTCGCTCACAATACTCTTTCAGGGAATCTACTCATTCCCTCCGCAGCTCCTCATTATCTCGCGCTGCTTCACCCTCCAGACACACTGCACATGTCACTTTGGAACCACCCAGGACCCCCAGCAGCATCAGATCTGATGTTGGTAGACATGTTCATGAGGATCGCTGCCCTTCCCCTAATGACCAGGATTCGAAATCGGACTCCAGTCGCTCACCATTCTCCTACAGGGAACCATCTCATTCCCTCCGCAACTCCTCGTCATCTCATGCTGCTTCACCTTCTAGACAGACCACAAATGGCAGCAGAACTGCTTTTGTAACCTTGGAAACACCCAGGAACCC